>ML809988.1:75728-101185 GCA_009831015.1 Picea engelmannii | reverse complement strand
GGGGGGGGTCCGGAATGTGTCATAAACAACACGCATAGATCTGTGGCTCAGAAGTAGGCGCGCATATCAATGGCCCTAGATGTATTTCGGACCCCCCCGACTGTTCTGCGTTTAACTGAGGGGGGGGATCTGGAATGGAATCTTCCCTCTAGTGGGCCCCTCTTTATACGTGGCATCAATTTAGTGGTCCCGAGTTCCATCACCGCCTATTGTTTGACATACATTCGTCACATCTTGACGTCACTGTCCACCTTTCTGAAAAAGGTTCACGTCCCATAAACTTCAGTTAGTACTTTCCCCCCAGTCGCTCGCGGCAAGCCCCATCACCATGACTTTATCCCAATCGATCATTGCCACGTCACCTGTCTGTATTTCCCTCAGTTACCGTCACCTGCCATCTCACACCCCAAATGATCTGTTGGCCATTTATTACTGGATAAACCTATCTGTTATCCAGCTGACCTGTCTCCCGCGCCCAACGGACATCCGTTTACTCAAAACTACCCTCGTTCTCCCTTTTCTCACCATTTACCACTCATCGCACCAGAGAGTTTTTTACACCGTTTACTCCTCCGTTACAGTCAATTGCACTCATCCATAGTCAGTCACCCCCACTAACGTTGTTTGTCTTGCAGGTACTATTGCAGAAATGGCGCCAAAGTCCAAACAAACAGAAGGAGAGGAGAATTTGTTTCTCCCGCCTCCTGTCGACCTTGACAGGATTCCACTGGTCGACAAAGACCGATTAATCGCAGATACAAAGTGTGATTTTGATTTCGCAAATCTTCAGTCGTGGCTCAAGGAGGTATTCCTGGACCAGAGCGATGAAATCGGACTCTGGGAGTCCAATTTACCCCTTTACCTCTTTCCTCAATATCACCATTTTCCAGAGTTCGCACTCAAGTGCCAAGCCCACTACATTCTCGAACAAAGAGTCGACGTCTCCTCGTCTTGAGAGATTCTTTTCCTCATCACGCCTAAATCCATAGACCAGATGATGCAAACCCCCCGAGTCGACTCTGTGTCACCCTTCAACCTGGAAATTCTTACAGAATTATACCAAAAAATGACATTCCCCCAAAGAGCTCAAATATTCGAGCTTTTCCTTCCCCCATCCTCTCAATTTCCCTCCACAAATCCTCCTTATCCTTCTTCCATGTTCTCGACTAAAGGAAACCAGATCATCTCATCCCTTTGTTCCTTGTTAGGATACTATTCAGATCAGTGGGTAGATGAACCCATTCTGGGGTTTCTATCCATCTTCTTCGCTGTTGAGAATCCCACCACCCAGTTCGATTTCAGCACGTTCCTGGCGAACAATATTCACGAACAGTTTCTGAATTTCACCACGGAAGGTATGTTTCGATACTCGTCGATACTAGCATACTTTTTTGTCTTCTTCCAGGCGGACAAATTTGGCTTTTTCATGCAGAAGATGGATGGAGATGGTAGACCTCAGGCAGTGACAACATGGACCTCCTTGCTCAAGCACAACTCCACTGATTTCAGTTTCAAGGAGTTCATCGATCAATTCTACCACCTAGTGGTAAGTATGCTTAGCGGCAGGCCCGAGCCTCGGATAAATGATGAAGTTCAGAGGATCTTGCATCTCTCAGACCAAGCAAAGATAGGTGATTGGTATTTGTACCAGGATTACACCGAGATTAGAGTATATGGGTGCGAGGTCGCACCGTATAAGCTGCCCAAGTACCTGCCTGTCAGAATTTTTGCGTTGGAATATATAAGGCAGATAATAAATTCTGATGATATCCATTTTGTGTCACTGAAGAAAAAGAAATAGCTTAGAATCAAGGGGCAGATTGGCACCTTCATCTGCAACAATCGTGGCGTTGGGGAAGAAGCAGACAGGATGCTGAGGGAAATGAAGTTCTCCATGAGCTTCCCATGGCATTATGATCCATGTGGGATCATCTCAAAGGTGAGGGTGAAGAACAAAAACATCCCATACGTTCATGAAGCTAGGCCTAAAGTTGAAAAATTTGCAAATCAGACAGTGTGGGAGCCTAACACATTGGTCGAAGTAGAACAACAGGATCCCCCAGCCACTGTGTCACAAACGACCACGCCACAGGTCCCGAAAGAAAAGAGGCCTAGGCAAGATTTATCTCAGCCTATCACTGAGGTATTGTCCGAAGAATTCCAACTGCATACCAAGAGGCCTAAGAATTTTGCATTTCCTGGCCCGACCGGGGAAAAGGAAGCCCCGTCTACTACAGTGACCAAAGTTGTTATTCCACCCTTTGGTTCGAGCCTCCATAAGTTCATAACCTCAGCATTGCCGAAAAAATCTACAGATTCTCCATTGACCACCCAGCCAGGCAAGGTGGGACCGAAGCTGAGTATCTTTGAAAAGTATGAGCTGATCAAGAAAAGGAACCAGACCCTGACCAGCAGCACTTGCGGCCAATTTTGGAAGCAGACGTCGACTGTGCAACATAGGTTACTATCGACATTCGACACCAAGAAGGGAAGAATGCATATGGCATTCCTCCAGGCACAGGTACTAGATCCCAAGGTGATCACTGACTATAAAAGGGCCACCTTCGAATTCCAGACGAAGGACGTGAATCCGGTCGATCAGATGGATCTGCATAAGTAGACAGGGGAAATGGTCTTTTACACACTGGTGCATGCTTCCACTACTGCGTCCAAGCTACAAGTGTCCCTGAACAATGTTCAAACACAATTGAAGCTAGAGAAGATATCGTCCTTTGCCAAGGACAGCAGAATCAAGACTTTGGAGGAACTGGTCCTCAAGATCGGTTACGATCCTTCGAATGTAAAAGCTGCTGAGGAAATGATCAAGAAGAAGAATGCTGACATAGCCTCCTTGAGGAAACAATTGAAGCTCCCGCCCACAGAGGATTTGCAGGCGAAGGATATAGCAGAGAAAGAAGGGGAGAATGATGAAATGCTCAAGCTGCTCATGGAGTAGAATGCACAGCTTAAGGAAATGGAAGCTGAGATGGAGAAGCTATTAAAAGAAAAAGAGCAACTGAAGCCAATGGAAGTCATTCCATTGAGTTCTATTCCAATTTCAAGAGTGAGCACAGCATCAGTGACAGAAGTCCCATCTGCGACTCCATTGACATCCCTAGAGAAGACAGCCGACCTGGCTAAGTCTATGGAAAAGATGAACCTGCAGGAAACAGAGATCAACAGGCTCAAAAAGGAGATTGAGAACCTTCAAGAACTCAAATCTTCCTTTCAGACCAGCCTCTCCAAGGAAAAGCAGGTGACAGATCAGCTCAAACAGGAATTGCAACAGCTCCGGAAGCAAACAGTGGCAGGAAAGACTTTGGCCGAGGTTAAAGAAAGTGTATGGACAGACATCACCAAGTCCATGAACGAGACACGTCCCATGATACAGATAATGTTTGAACATAATGAATTGGTACAGAGAATCAAGCAGGCCATCAAGAAGATCAGAGTAGAATTGGGAGTGATGCCAACACAGGCGAACGAGATCATCAAATTCCTAAATGCTAAGACTAGGGAAGAGCTAGAAGAGTTGAAAATTGAAGACAGAACAGAGACCATCCTTGAGGTGAAAAGAGTTTTGACCAAGAGAGGATTAATGCTTCAGCTGGAAGAAAAGGTTTAGGCCATGGACCTAGGGGTACAAAGATTCTTCAGCAAGATTGAGGCTCTACAGGAGAAAGGTCTACCTGGTCTGAAGGTAATCAATGATAAATTGATGACACTCCCAGACTACAAGAAGAGATTGGCTTATGTTGCTAAGGATAGTTCAAAGTTTGCAGGAATTCAAGGTAGCATCACTGGAAAATCATTTCTAGATTCTCTTCAGTGGGACATCAGTATCCAACACGAGATTCGATACATCTTCCTCACCAAGCCTACCTTCGCCAAGTACACAGAGATGGACGAAGTGTATCGAAGGCTACTCAAGGTCAATGTGCCCAGTCATCTCCGATGGGAGGAACTCTACGATCTGATCGAGTAGCAGATGAGTTGTCCCAGCCCAGTCATTTGTCCAGTCAGATGAGGTCACGAAGAGGCTTCATCAACGGCCCACCCAGAAATCAGCATGCAGTTACACCACATCATCAAGCAGTTCCTAGATTTAGGAAATTTGTTGAGTTAGTTAGGCTAAAAATAGATTTAGCACGTCCTGGTCATTAATGACAGGATCGTTTGTAATTTGAGTTATAAATACTTCATCTTTCGAAGTATTGATGGTTGTTGATCTTCACACCCTGACACTATCAGACTGTAATATTTTTGAAGAGATCTTCCATTAATAAAAAGGATGTACTTTTACAGGATTCTTGCGTGTATTCACTGGTGATGTTTTTCTCTCTAAGTTGAATGTTATTCTCGCTTTGTTATCATATTGTTTTTTGAATCTAATCTTTAGAAGTAACGAACGTTGCAGGATTTATCTCGTATACCATGTTTCTGACTCGAAAGATTTCAGTGTTTTATCTTCTGGTGTTTTCAATAAAGAAATTCTTAATTGCTTCTTTGTTGAAATTATCTTCCTCATCTTTTCTGCTATTCATCATTTATGCTACTAAAGAATACAGTGATTATATTATCTCGCCCTGTAAAAGTTTTCCTTTGCGTTTCTAGTTTGGATTTCATATTTTATTTAAAACACAGACCCCATAGCCCAATGGATGTGTAGATGGTTTCAACCAATTCGATAAACACCACGACAACAAAAACCGACCTATTTATTCACCTATCCTAATATCTAAAATTTGAAACATAGCTAAATTATATAGAGAGATCCCTCTCTAAAGTTGGAAGGGATAGATCCCAGCTTCAAAATCGGTTGGATAAAGTTACCTTTGTAGATTTCTTTTGTTGTCAACCTCTTGGAAATTTGCAGAGTGCTAACACCAACAAAATGTTTTTTTAAAGGATTAAAAGAAAAAATGATGGGAGGACCAGAAATTAGTGCCTTTTCCTTGGGCATATGTGGTCAACTAGGGCTCCTCATTCATAAATTGCAAGTGAAACCAACATCATAACTAGGGTTGACCACTACAAACCCTAATAGATCACCTTAGTATCTCATCAAGTTGCAAGAAGATCAAGGGGAAAATCTCAACTAGAATTCTTCCAATGTCTTTGAGAAGTGATTTATCCAAGAGGGTAGATGAGGGCACACCACCACCACTAGAGAAGAACACCACATTTTCTACCATCCAAGACAAATTACCACAAGAAAATTAAAAGACCACTTAGTCATCAAATCACACATAAAGATATTCATCCATTGAACATCCATTCATTGAGAATCATCCACCTTCATGAGAGCACTCTAGCTAGCCATCCATAGCACAAAGAACAAGATAAAAGTCTCCAACAGAAATTTCCAAAATTTTAAGGGATTTCTCCCCCAACCCAACCATGAGTAATAATGAGGAAGTGCATCTCTATTTATAGAGTGATGCTCAACTTATTTTACAATAGAATAATAATATTTTTATGAGACACCCTAAAACTTAGCCTATGGAAGAGTAAAACATATAAAAGATGGGGTGGTCAAGCCACATGTACAATAAACCAAGTGAAATAATCCCAAAGAATTTGGATGCTTCCATAAATGAGGGAAAGAAGCATCTCCAAAGTGGGACGTCCAGCCTCCAAAGGCTTCCAAGGTGTGTAGATTCTTCAACCAATCATGAACAATTTCCTTCAATAGGGGGCAACCCCTTCAAATAAACTCCATAAATCAAATATGAAATCCTCAAGCTGTATCATCAAACGTGTCATGCAAGTATTCTAGGGTCCCTTCAAGGTGGACATTATCTCAAATTATGAGTAAACTTCCTTCCAAGGGGGGCAACTCCATTATCTAGGTTACGAACCTACTCAAAGTTCTCCAAGGATCAACAATAAAATGCAATTGAAACATCCTGATCTACAAGAAAACTCTTCAAGATCTGGATGTATGCTTCTTCTTTGAGTGTGGACTCTCCTTGGGATATATGCAATGAATGGGTTGGAAATAGGCTCTGACCCTATCAATACCCTAGAAGGATAGCCACTTTTTTTAATTAAAGGGCACTCCATAAAATCTGTCAACATAATTTTCATCGCATTGTCTCCAAGAAGTCTAGCACTCCCCCAAGCTGCTTTGATTGTACAATATATGTGTGAGAGGTGGGTCGACCCTATTATCCCCTACCCTAGGGATAACTAAGGAGATCATGTCTCGAGGCCCACATGTCCTAGACATGGAGTGCCAAGATCCGGATGACTTGAGCATGGCCCCGGAGGGCCCCTCTTTTCTTCAGTGCAACCCATTTATTAGCAGCAACAACATCCATCCCACTAGCCTGGTCCTGAAGTAGTAGTAAGTCTTGCTCCATGGGGTAATGAGTTCGGGTCTCATCGTATGTGTCACTTTGATTATTGAAGCGCTTGAATATGTTGCATTGAATTCTCCTTCATTTCATAACATTTGCTTGGAAATTATACTCTTTAACTTGTTCATACCTCGAAGGGTAACATGATGCCCTAATAAGTTGATCTCCCTTTAGGATGGGTTGCCACTGGGTGGGTCTTTGAAAGGTCATCGTTTGTTCCCTCCATACTTACCACTTTACATCTTTATTCCTCTCATCTCCCCCTACCTTTTTTTGGGCATTGGGATTTGCCACACTAGGAAGGGTTGTACCTTGCCTTGTGGGAAGAAGGGGCTAAAGGCCCAAAGGGTAAAAGTAGCTGGAAAAAGTTAAAAGCCAAAGATGAAAATTTTGAGATGCTTTGCCCAGGGATTCCCGAGAAAGCAGTAAAAAGATTCTTAGTAAGAAAAGGGAATCCATAAGAAAAACAAACACTCAAGGTATTAGTTGTTGGATGGGAGGTCTCATCATGAGTCGACCTATTATGACCATGGGCATGTAGCGGTATGAAATTACCATCTATCTGGTCACCAAACCAGAGTAGTGTCTCTTGGTGGCATAGCCAAGAGAAAGGGGGTCTCATCATGAACCAACCTTTTCATCTCCATGAAATTCTTTTGGATAACGTTGTCACTTCTGGTCACCAAGCCAAGACAATGTCCCTCAACTCTTCCCTTGAAGCATAAAAACAAAACATCAAAAGAAATGAAGTTAAGAATAAAAGGCAATGAACGAGCTAGGAAACAATGGAATTTATGACAAGGTGCAGCTTTCCCTCTACAAAGGCACCCATAGGTAAGGTTTACATTTCCCTGTTATCACTGCACCCCATGCCCAAACACTACCCCAGGCCACCTCATACACTTACATGACCTGGATTGGTTCTCACCTGGGAAACACCCCAAACTTAAGGAGGATTAGCCCAATAGGACACCCTGTGACCTTCTCCAAACATGACTTGTTAGATTGCATAACATCTTTGAGCATTGTTTTGGGTAAAGGGGGGTTTGGTGCACATGTTTGGGTAATTTAATTATTGGATGTGATTTACATGTTATTATCCCTATGATTTATGAACCCTTGGAGGGCATAGTTGTTGTTGCAGGACCTTGCTAGGTGGACAGGTACACATGGGGGAATGATTAGCTCGGACCTTCATGGGGCTAAAATCCCACAGATGGATGTTGTAACCCTAGCTAGGGGCAAGAAAACATCAAAGAGATGCACCAGGAAGAAAGAAGGGTGTCACCTTGGAGGCACCCTGGCAGACCTAGACCTAGGGGGATCTTGCTTTTCCACCTAGACATTGACCTTTGAGAGCCCATGACATCACCATCATGACCCTACATGTCATCGAGAGCTAGGGTTTTCATTTTGAGGGAAGTTGTGAGCTAGTTGGCACATGTGGGCATCATCCAGGGCCTTTAGAAGCTAAGCATTCAGTGTCTGGAGCCCAACATTCCACCTTAGGGGCTCAACGTCACCCTAGAAGGGCATGATGTCACCCTTGGAAGTGTTTTTAGATGCTAAATAATTTTATTTATGTCTAAGTTGAATTTATTTGTAAATTGGCTAGGTTGGCCTTTATTTGACCTGAAATTAATTAAAGGTCACCAGTTTTGTATAAATAAACATAAAGTACATTCATTTTGATCATCACAACTCCTCACACAAGAGGATAGGTCTGAAATTTTCTCCCTAGAAGGGCTATTGGCTGAAATTGTGAGTCACACTCTTGTATAAGGCTGATTTTTTGCAAGTGGATCAATCTTGGAAGCTTTTATGGTGATCTTGCATGGTATTTTCATGATTATTCTTGGTGCAAGTAGGTAAAATCTGCATTTTTTTCATTTATTGAATGGTTTATGTATGGTTTAATTTGCTCATACAAGATTATGAGATTGCATGGTATACTTAATGCTTGAAGTAAGGAACTTAATTTGCTACTTTCTTACTTTCTATTTGCCAAGTTTTTCATTGAATTGATCTAGTAACTAGTGAAACCCTAGAGCCCTAGTTTCCAAGCACTCTAAGGTTTTGACCTAGTTATCTTTGCCTAAGTTCTTATCCCATAAAAATCCTAAGGAGAGCAAGGTGCAAGGGCCTAGAATTGCCTACACCCTAGTATCTTATTTTCTTGAGGAAAATGCATGGGGGGACTTAAGTTACTACTTCTCCTATGCATTCCTCTTGGACTTTTGTGCACTATCAAAATTGATTTGCAGCCTTAGAAGAAGCCACCCACTTGACTCCATAAGCCCTAGAAGTCACTAGTTCTAGCCTCTCTCTTATTGAAGGATTGATTAAACACTCAAACTCTCTTCCTTGAAGCTTTTGCTAACTTCTGCTAACCCTAAACTAGACTAATTCATTAACTAACTTGTTGTTGTTGCAAATCATTGTTACAGCCATACAAATTCATGCTAAATTGCCTCATTCACCTACATAACTTACACTTAGATCATCCGGAAAGCACTTGTGACAATTGCCAATCAATCTATTAGATAAATATTGAGTTTGCATGGTGTTTTCTCGCAATTTTGAGCACTAGAATTTGCTTCTATTACAAAAGATTGCTACAGCCATCTAACTGCAGAAAATTCTCTGCAAAAGCAATATTAAATGCTAACTAAAGATTGCCAACTTAACTTGTGACAATTTATTATCAATTTGCCTAGTCAAAGTTACTGTTTATTGTCTTTTTCAAGCAATTTCAAGGGATAATTCTTGTGGTTGTTACAAAATACTCATTGCTGTTATAAACTGTTAAATTGTTGCAACTTTATATCAGCTAGCCCATTTTTTGAAGGTTCATGGTCTTAAGAAGCTCTAACATCATATTTTGTACTTGAAAGCTGCCATATTTTCTTTGTTGTTTTGTTCTGGGTAGGTACACTCCATTTTTTACCATTGCTTCATCCCTTAAAGACCTTAAGAACCTTTTGACTTGAGTGACCAGTGAGAGGGGGGTTTTCTTGCATCCTTGCCTTAGTCTTATCAGCCCTTTAGGTCACTAGGGACGTCTCCCCTGGGGTAGCTTTGATATACTCCTAAATAGAAAGAGGTTTCCTATTAAGTTGACAGTGATAGGTCACCCTCTGTTACGTCAATCTTGCATTCACTTTCCTTGGGCTTTGGGCAAGTACATATTGTGCGATAATATTTTGGCGCCATTGTCGGGGAACACTGAGTCAATATTCCTCAACGACACTTTTTCGATAAGCCTTTATCCAAAGCCTTCTTTTTACAAATCTTACCTGGCGACTCCATTGGGGGTGATTCCCTCAACCCTTTGATAATCCTTAAGAGGATATCTGACGACTCCACTAACCTTTTCCAAGGTGCCACCTTACTCTCAATTTTGTGATATTTCCAAGTTATGGGATCATGGTACCCTAGGAACAAGTGTATCCGACTATTGATTTCAAAAGTTTTCAAGGATACCCACATAATTTTGATGAAAAATGGTTAAACAACTCTCCAAGATTCGGAGGCCTCCCAATTACTCACATTATAGAATTCTTGAAGTATATAAGTGAGATAGAATTAGAAGGGGAGGATGTTCTGGTAAAATTGTTCATACTTTCTCTGCCATCTTTTTTGCAATATTGGTTTAAGGGTTGTTGCGAAGATAGGGGTATATCATCTTTCGTAGACCTCATCAGTAGGTTTATTGAGTTTTTCAAACCACAATGCCAGACATATGAAGATGCCCTTCAAAATCTCACAATATCCCTAGAGGATGAAGGATTCACCACTGAGATTGTGGAAGATCTCAGGGATGTGTGCCATACTCAAGAACCCTCTGATATAAAAGGAGAGATGTATGAACAAAGTTGTCAACCCCTTTAAGAGGAGCAATATTTTTCCCATGATTCAATAGAATGCAGTAAAGACTTGACTAAAGAAGTGAGTTATGAGGATGAAGCACTAGTATCTGCTCCTTCGTCTGATGAATATCTCCAAGATCCTATCTCTCCTGTACAAGACGAAGAGAATGACGTGAGTCATTTTCCTTTCTAGGTTCTCGATGACACTTTGTTCTATGATTCAGAAGGTGAAGAAGCAAAGGAACCCTTGGAAGAGCTAGGTCCTTCATTTTCTGATGAAGGTGAAAACATGATTAAAGAGACGAGTCTTGGGGATGATGTACTGGTCCCTCTTCCATTTGATGAAGTCATCCAAGCCATTGACGCTCCTTCACAACAAGAAGTGATCACGGTAAGTTATTTCTCGTTCCAAGATTTTGATGATGCTTTATTTTATGATTTGGAAAGTGAAGAATTATTAGAGGAGCCCTTGGATGCATTAAATCCTTCGTGTTATGACAAAGATAGTGACATGGTTGATAATATTGATGAGTTCATACATGTTGGAAGACGTAAGTGGGATGTGATTGGTTCTAATAAGGATCCCATTTATGATATGGAAGGATATCTTTGAATGTTGCCTTTACAACAATCATATGATGTTCCTAATAATTTTGATGTTTGGCAATAAGATGATGATATAATTACAGAAGTTTTCCAAGCACCCAAGGATGACCCACTGCAATGTTCTCCTGATGATTTTCGGTCATACCTTGAGGATTTTGATGAGTATTCCTTTGAGCACTTGGATTTATTCTATGAAGAAGATTATAAACCGTCGTTGTGCTCAAATTTTGATAAAGGTGAGGACGTTGCTTCCCTGAAGTAGGATACTTCTGACAAGGTTGTCTATCTCCCTTCAACTAGTTTACCTCGCTATGTCACTAAGGGTGTAGTTGGGAAACATGTCTCTTGTATTGAGTTTTCTCTTGGGAAAATCCTTCTTTTAGAATCCAAGGGTAGGTTGAATACCTTAAGAAGAAGTTTATTATCTCAGTCTTTCAACATTCCCTTAAGAAATTGTCAGTCATACTCTAGGTTCTTACTAGTCCCTTCGCAAACCTCAGGATGTGATGACGTCCAAGGTAGCCAACCTTCAGACTCTTTGAGTCAGTCTTTTCAGCCTTTGATTTTTCATGATCCCTTTCTGAGATGGATTGAGCACTTTCCTAAAAGTGTAACTTGGCATGATTTTGTCCCTCCCTCCTGCCTCCATGAGCTAGAATTTACGATTTTCGATGATGTGATACATGTTCTAACTCATGTTATTTTTGTGCTTGACTTGTCATTGTTTTGGTTTATGATGAAGCACAGAGGCCGGTATTATGAGATATTGCTAGAATGGTTTCACTGGTTATTTGACTACACCTAGCATTCAACCAACGGGTAAGTAGATTAGGTAGGCATTTGCATCCATTGTATATACCATCTGCATATCATGTTAGTATAGTTGTAGTTTAACTTTTGTATTGCTTTTCTCCATTATGTATATATGCATGCCTAGGCTACTTTTTATTTTATTATATCATATATGAGCAAGGGGTGATATCACCACCCTAAGGATTACTAATGAATGTTGTTGAGATCTAGCTGGCACAGGTCATACCAGAGACGCCGAGGTTCTCATGCACTCTATGGTGAGCACATGTCACTGAGTTGGAGCCAGATGTTATCCCCTACCCTAGGGATAACTAAGGAGATCATGTCTCGAGGTCCATAGGTCCTAGACATGGAGTTCTGAGAGTCTGATGACTTGAGCATGGCCCCAGAGGACCCCTCTTTTCTTCAATGCATCCCATTAATTAGCAGCAACAACATCCATCCCACCATCCTGGTCCTAAAGTAGAAGTAAGTCTTTCTCCATGAGGTAATGAGTTTGGGTCTCATGGTGTCACTCTGATTATTGAAGTGCTTGAATATGTTGCATTGAATTCTCTTTCATTCCATAACGTCTACTTGGAAATTATGCTCTTTAACTTGTTCATACCTAGAAGGGTGACATGATGCCCTGGTAAGTTGGTCTCCCTTTAGGATGGGTTGCCATTGGGTGGGTCTGTGAAAGGTCATCGTCTGTTCCCTCCATACTTACCACTTTACATCTTTATTTCTCTCATCTCCCCCTACCTTTGTTCAGGCATTGGGATTTGCCACACTAGGAAGGGTTGTACCTTGCCTTGTGGAAAGAAGGGGATAAAGGCCCAAAGGGTAAAAGTAGCTAGCAAGAGTTAAAATCCAAAGATGAAAATTTTGAGATGCTTCGCCCAGGGATTCCCGAGAAAGCAGTAAAAAACTTCTCAATAAGAAAAGGGAACCCATAAGAAAAACAAACACTCAAGGTATTAGTTGTTGTATGGGAGGTCTCATCATGAGCCGACCTATTATGACCATGGGCATGTAGCGGTATGACATTACCATCTATCTGGTCACCAAACTAGGGTAGTGGATCTTGGTGGCATAGCCAAGAGAAAGGGGGTGTCATCACGAGCCAACCTTTTCATCTCCATGAAATGCTTGTGGATAATGCTGTCACTTCTTGTCACCATGCCAAGACAATGTCCCTCAACTCTTCCCTTGAAGCATAAAAACAAAACATCAAAAGAAATGAAGTTAAGAATAAAAGGCAATGAATGGGCTAGGAAACAATGGCATTTATGACAAGGTGCAACTTGCCCTCTGCAAAGGCACCCACAGGTAAGATTTACATTTCCCTATTATCACTGCACCCCATGCCCAAACACTACCCCACACCACCTCATACACTTGCATGACCTGGATTGGTTCTCACCTAGGAAACACCCCAAACTTAAGGAGGATTAGCCCAATAGGACACCCTGTGACCTTCTCCAAACCCGACTTGTTAGATTGCATAACGTGTTTGAGCATTTTTCTGGGTAAAGGGGTGTTGATGCACATATTTGGGTAATTTAATTATTGGATGTGATTTACATGTTATGATCCCTGTGACTTATGAACCCCTGGAGGGTGAACTTGGTGTTGCTGGACCTTTCCAGGTGGATAGGTACACATGGGGGAATGATTAGCTCAGACCTTCATGGGGTTGAAAGCCCACAGATGGATGATGTTGTTGATTTTTCAGTAAGCTAGGCTTAAGCATGAAGTTCATTCCATTTTTAGCATTTTGCTTAAACCATAAACAATTTGCTGCAACAACCAAGATCAAAGGAAGAAAGACCATGCACAAGTACATAAGAAGTATCCTAGAAAACCCTTCTCAACAAGGGAAGAAAACCCAACCAATCCTTTTCTATAATCTTCAAGAGAAAGACTTCCACCACCATAAAAACCTAGCACACAAGAGGGTTCTCACAAACCCTAGAAGACTAGCACCCAAGAGAGGTGCGCACTTATCCCAATAACAAGTGTTTGCTAAAATTTCCAAACTAACACTTGTGATATGATTCATCAATGGGGAATTTACCTTTACTTATATTAGACTAAACCTGTCAACAGTAGTGTCTATTGGCACAACAAGGCCGACCTCAATAACTCATAATATAATTAATAATTACCATATTAATTATCTTTTACATTAATTATCTTTCACTTTATGGTGGGGCCAACCTATACCCTTTACATCACAAATAGGGTTACAGGTAAGTTTGACTCTTGAACAATATAGCAAGGGATCTCATACACCCACTAGTGCTCATCCACTAGGGGCACATCCATCTGTGCTCAGCCACAGGGATGTCCACATCTCTATCTCACTGCATCTCACAGGTGAACCACACTCACTAGTGCTCAACCACTAGGATCATGTTCACCTGTGCTCAACCACAGGCACACCCAACTCAGCAGATCTTCTTTCTCACTGCGTTACACAAGAGAATCATTCGGAGTACATCATATCAACTCTCTGCTCAAAGGAGGCTAATACATCATTTCATCTGTCTCAGAACGATGCACCCAACTCATGGGCTTTTCGACACGTTCACATGTGCTCAGTCATAGGCACGTTCAACTCAACCGATCTTCTTTCTCATTGCATTACACATGAGAATCATCTGGAGTATCATCTCAACTCTCTGCACAGAGGAAGTTAGCACAATGTTCTAGTTTTGTCTCAAATAGGAACCACATACCCATCTCATGGGCACACCCAACTCATGGGCTCTCTCTTAGGTCGAGTCAATCAGTCTGTGTCCTGGAGGATGTCTCACACAGTTGTAATCATCAACACTCCCTCTCAGATAGGGAGGCATTCTCCATCAGGCCAAATCTCGCACAAAAGTACTCGAACTTTGTCTTGGTTGTAGTCAACAACACTCCCTCTCAGCTAGAGAGGTATTCTTCACCAAGCTAGTTTGTGAATATATTTTCAATCTTCTCATGTGTAGGAAGGTACTGCACGTGTACTGCTTTCCTCTACATCATGTCTCTGATATAATGATATTTTATCTCAACGTGTTCCTATCTATCATGGAACACGGGGTTATCAAAGAGCTTCACACAACTCTGGTTATAATCATAGAATCCATCTCATGTTCAAGTAAATCTATCATAAGCTTGTGGAGCCACACTGCTTCGCACACTCAATGCTATATACTCTGCTTCTGTGGTACTCAAGGCCACAGAGTTTTGTTTCCTGCTGCATCAGGAAACCATGGCAAACTTCAAGGTAAAACAACAATTGGATGTGCTCTTTCGGGCCACTGTACTTTCTATCCAATATGCATATCCCTGCGAACTCAAGTCCACACTGGAGGCATATCTCAGGCCATATCCAACTGTGCCTCGTATATATCTCAATACATGCTTTGCTTCTATCCAATGAGTCTGTCTCGGCTGACTCATGAATTGACTAATGTACATTCACTGCATAGCATAAATCGGGTCTGGTGTTAACCAGATATATCAGTGATCCAATCAATTGTGGATCAATCTCGTCTAAATCATCATCATTCATTTTCTTCAAATCCATCATCATCGGTGTAGGTATGGATTTTCATTCTGTCATACTGAACTTCTTTAATATCCCCACTGTATATTTTCCTTGACTCAGGAAAATCTCATCGGTCCTCTGTCATACTTCTTGTCCCAAGAAGTAGTGAATCATACCTAGATCCTTTATCTCAAAATCAGAAGTCAAAGCTTGCTTGTATCCAACAACATGACTTCCTGAATAAGTCATCAAAATTAGGCTCTCATCACCGACAATGTAATAATATAGATTTGGATCAACAACACTCTTGCTGAAACCCAAATTTCATCAAGAATCCATCCATCTGATGTAGTTTCCAACTCATGGATGGTAGTATGGATGGAGGTGTATCAAGTGTCTCATCATAGACAACTCCCTCTATTTCTGGGAATCCTCTGGCTACAGATCTCGCTTTGTATTTCTTGACACTTCCATCAACTGCATGCTTGATCTTATAGATCCATTTGGAAGTCACCATGAACTTCCCTTCTGGTCTCAGAACAATATCTCATACATCATTCTTTAAGATATACTGGTATTCTTCTATCATGGCATCTTGCCATACCTGTTCACCTGTCGCTTCTTCATGACAAGAAGGCTCAGAATCAATGAAGTGGCTCATGACTGAGGGGTAGCTCAAAAATCTCTTTTGCTCTCTCGGGATGTGCCTTGAGGGGCTTGTATGATCCTCTGCCTCCTGCAGAGTTTGTCGACCCTAGGGAGGCCTTTTATGCCTTACTGCAATATCTCTGGGCATATCAACTGGAGCAACTGGATCGGCTGGAATAATATTTGTCTCCCTCTAAATTGTTGAAGGGCGAGAAGGTATTGTCTCGCTGTCAATCTCCATCTGAGATTCTCTGGATCTTTGAAAGGCTATCTCTTCTTCAAAGGCAACAGCTCTGCTTGTCTCAATCTGTCTCTGACCAGGGATGTAGATATGATATGTCTTTGAAGATTCACTTTCTATTCCATAAATGTGTCCTTTCTCCTTGAAGGGTCTAGCTTGGACCTCTTCCCTTTGGGTACATGAAAATACATTGGGTACCCAAATATCTTGAAGTGTTCAATCTCGGGCTTCACTCCGGTGAAGGCTACTTCGGAAGTTATGTTTCTTCAAAATCTGGTGAAGACTCTTATTCTAAACATATATTGTGTCATGCATGCTTCTGCCCATAGAATCATAGAAAGATTCTGATCATGCATTATTGCATTGGTTCCCTCAATGATGGTTTTGTTCTTCCTCCTCAAATAGTTTTGACTCCCTCTGAAGTCTGAAGTATAACCATCTTCCTTTGTTGTTAACCTACCTGGAACAAGAAAAAGAAACAAAAGGAAAAAAAACAAGAATATCTCCTAAAGGAGAATAATGAGTACATCTCTAGAATCAAAAAAATTTAACGATTGTTGTCACAGCGAAAACACCACTTGTAATGTAGCAAACTTTAGAAGTGTAATTTAGAGGCATGATAATTAAAACAATCAAACCTGGAGTCTTCACTTCCAGTGTGTTGTTCCTCTGAATGCACTGAGATCCCTCTCGATCCATGACTTCAATAAAGGTTCCTTCCTCCTGCAATTTCCCTCATAACAATTATATAAATAATATATCAAGTGCATACCTGGGGATAATGATATGATTTCTCCAATGACACCTGACTGATCTCTGTCCTCTGAGATCTTCATGAAGAAGGCAGTCACGGTGTCACCTTTTGTCATCTTGTTATTTTGAAGTTGGCACTTCACTGTAAGAGCTTGAGTAGTTGATTGGCTTCCTTGTCTTGACGACATCTTCCTTCCATTCATTGATAGTTGTCTCTGGTAAACCTTTTTGTATCACCCACAATAAGTCTTCCTCTGAAGTCTTGTCTTCCAGGAACTTGAAGTTGCTTGATCCATCAAGCTTATCTTCCATCATAGTTTTGTTCATCATATTTTTAGATTCTTCAAAAAACCTTGTCAACTAGGCTAGAAAACCTAATGGCTAGGCTAGGCTAGCAACCTTAGGTTTTGTTGGGCTTATGATTGCTAACAATAAGCCTTGAAAGTCATAATAACACTGGTAATCTTGAAGGCTTCTTCAAAGAACTGTAGAAACCCTAAAACCAAAAATCTGCAGAAATTTGTGGAACCCTAGAAACCCTAGGGCCAAAAATCCAAAATTCTCAGAATTTCACTTTGAGAGTTTCTGGAGGTGCGCTGGAGGAGGTCGTACCCTCCTGTCCAAATTTCAGCCCCAACGTCCAGTGTGAAGTGTTGAAACACACAAAATAAGAGGGTCGTACGGATTTTCTGGAAACCCTA
Source organism: Picea engelmannii (assembly GCA_009831015.1). NCBI lineage: Eukaryota > Viridiplantae > Streptophyta > Pinopsida > Pinales > Pinaceae > Picea > Picea engelmannii. The sequence goes on along the minus strand of ML809988.1, from coordinate 83,669 downwards.
GGAGGGTCGTATAGTTTTGCAAAAGAGGAATGACTGGTAGAAGCTTGTGCAATGGGTTCTTCAAGACCTATGCTCTGAAACCATGTTGATTTTTCAGTAATCTAAGCTTAAGCATGAATTTCATTCCATTTTTAGCATTTTACTTAAAACATAAACAATTTGTTGCAACAACCAAGATCACAAGAACAAACACCATGCACCAGTACACAAGAAGTATCTTGGGAAACCCTTCTCAACAAGAGAAGAAAACCCAGCCAATCCTTTGCTATATTCTTCAAGAGAAAAACTTCCACCACCATAAAGACCTAGCACACAAGAGGGTGCTCACAAACCCTAGAAGACTAGCGCCCAAGAGAGGTTCACACTTTTCTCAAGAACAAGTGTTTGCTGAAATTTCCAAACTCACACTTGCGATATGATTCCTCAATGAGGAATTTACCTTTACTTATATTAGACTGAACCTGTCAACAGTAGTGTCTATTAGCACAACAGGGCCAACCTCAATAACTCATAATATAATTAATAATTACCATATTAAGTATCTTTTACATTAATTATCTTTCACTTTATGGTGGCACCAACCTGTACCCTTTACATCACAAATAGGGTTACAGGTAAGTCTGACTCTTGAACAATATAGCAAGGGATCTCATACACCCACTAGTGCTCAGCCACAGGGATGTCCACATCTCTATCTCATTGTGTCTCATAGGAGAACCACACTCACTAGTGCTCAGCCACTAGGATCACGTTCACCTGTGCTTAGCCACAGGCACGTCCAACTCAACATATCTTCTTTCTCACTACGTTACACAAGAGAATCATCTGGAGTACATCATCTCAACTCTCTGCTCAAAGGAGGCTAATACATCGTTTCATCTCTGTATTAGAACAATGCACCCAACTCATGGGTTTTTCCACACGTTCACATGTGCTCATCCACAGGCACGTCCAACTCAACATATCTTCTTTCTCACCGCGTTAAGCAGGAGAATCATCTCAACTCTCTGCAGAGAGGAGGTCAGCACAACATTCCAATCTTGTCTCAGATAGGAACCACATATCCATCTCATGGGCACACCCAACTCATGGGCTCTCCCTCAAGTTGACTCAATTAGTCTCTATCCTGGAGGATGTCTCACGTAGCTGTAATCATCAACAGATGTAACCCCAGCTAGGGGCAAGAAGACATCAGATATTTGCACCAGGAAGAAAGAAGGACGTCACCTTGGAGGCACTTTGGTAGACCTAGACCCAGGGGGATCTTTCTTTTCCACCTGGACATTGACCTTTGAGAGCCCATGACGTCACCATCATGACCCTGCACGTCATCCAGAGCTAGGGTTTTCATTTTGAGGGCAGTTGTGAGCTAGTTGGCACGTGTGGGCATCATCCAGGGCCTTTGGAGGCCAAACGTTCATCATCTGGAGCCCAACGTTCCACCTTAGGGGCTCAACGTCACCCTAGAAGGGCATGACATCACCTTTGGAAGTGTTTTTAGATGATAATTAATTTTATTTATGTCTAATTTGAATTCATTTGTAAATTGGCCAGGTCGACCTTTATTTGACCTGAAATTAATTAAAGGTCGCCATTTTTGTATAAATAAACATAAAGTACATTCATTTTGATCATCACAACTCCTCACACAAGAGGAGAGGTCTGAAATTTTCTCCCTAGAAGGGCTATTGGCTGAAATTGTGAGTCACACTCTTGTATAAGGCTGATTTTTTGCAAGTGGATCAATCTTGGAAGCTTTTATGGTGATCTTGCATGGTATTTTCATGATTGTTCTTGGTGCAAGTAGGTAAAATCTGCATTTTTGTTGTTTATTGAATGGTTTATGTATGGTTTTATTTGATCATACAAGATTATGAGATTACATGGTATACTTAATGCTTGAAGTAAGGAACTTGATTTGCTACTTTCTTACTTTCTATTTGCCAAGCTTTTCATTGAATTGATCTAGTAACTAGTGAAACCTTAGAGCCCTAGTTTCCTAGCACTCTAAGGTTTTGACCTAGTTATCTTTGCCTAAGTTCTTATCCAATAAAAATCCCAAGGAGAACAAGGTGCTAGGGCCTAGAATTGCCTACACCCTAGTATCTTGTTTTCTTGAGGAAAATGCATAGGGGGGCTTAAGTTACTACTTCTCCTATGCATTCCTCTTGGACTTTTGTGCACTATCAAAATTGATTTGCAGCCTTAGAAGAATCCATCCACTTCACTCCATAAGCCCTAGAAGGCACTAGTTCTAGCCTCTCTCTTATTGCAGGATTGATTAAACACTCAAACTCTCTTCCTTGAAGCTTTTGCTAACTTCTACTAACCCTAAACTAGACTAATTTGTTAACTAACTTCTTGTTGTTGCAAATCATTGCTACAACCATACAAATTCATTCTAAATTGCCACATTCACTTACATAACTCACACTTAGATCATCCGGAAATCACTTGTGACAATTACCAATCAATCTACTAGATAAATGTTGAGTTCGCATGGTGTTTTCTTGCAATTTTGAGCACTAGAATTTGCTTTTGTTATAAAAGATTGCTACAGCCATATAAATGTAGATAATTTTCTCTGCAAAAGTAATATTAAATGCTAGCTAAATATTGTCAACTTCACTTGTGACAATTTATTATCAATTTGCCTAGTCAAAGTTACTTTTTCTTGTCTTTTTCAAGCAATTTCAAGGCATAATTCTTGTGGCTGTTACAAAATACTCATTGTTGTTATAAACTGTTACATTGTTGCAACTTTACATTAGCTAGCCCATTTTTTGAAGGTTCGTGGTATTTAGAAGCACTAATGTAATGATCCCAAGCCATTATGCAAGGATCATCACGGTTTTGGTGTCTTTTTAAAACTTTTTCCTGGTTGTGGTATTTCGTCAAACACTTTGCTGATCTACTTTTTAGATGTGTTTATATGTGTGTATGCAACAAATAACAGAAAGAGATAACCATGGAACATACCTCAACCATATGCAATAAGATAGACAAGCCAAAACATCTCAATTCTTCTTTATTCATAAAATAGAGAAACCTGCTACAATGAAGATGGCGATCTGGAATGCTCAACAGATGGCCAAGAAGATAGACAATAGGTAAGAGCTGCTACAAAATGCTCCTGCTAATACAAAATATGCCTCCAAAGGATGAATAAGAAATGAATATCAATACAAGCAGATCTAAATGCCAAACTCTCCAGCTGAAGAATGCCACGCTCCAATAGAAGGCTGAAACCCTCAATAACTCGGCCATGCTGCCAAAAGTGTCCAATCACCCTAAGAAATATGCCAACTGATAGATTAGGTGATGGTAAGAACAACCCAGGTGCCTGAATCTCCAAGATCCCTCTCAATCTCTGTAGATCTGAAATCCCCCACTGAATGGTGTGCCCCACTGGATGACTGAAGCCCTAGATAATTTGGCCCTGCTGAAGGAGGCCTCCAAATGCTCTGAAACTCTCTAGAAATATAGATCGGGACACTGCAAGTCACTAGGTGAAGTCTCAGGGCCAGATCTGAAGTGTAACCCCTCCAAATGGACTAGATTTGGATCTCAAAAACGCCCTCCTTCTCTTCAATTCGCCCCACTGCTCAAGAAATAATCTGAGCCATAAAACTATCTTAGAAAGCACTAGATTTGATGTCTAAGGCCCTGTAATGAAAACCCAAGTGATAGAATCATCAACATCCCTGCCAATCTCCTACAGCGAATCTCTCTCCAAGGATGGTGCGCCCCCCTTGCTGGAAACCCCCAATGGTGCGCCCTCCTGTTCCTGTACCTATCGCTGTGTAGAACCTCTTGCACTGATGTAGAATTGACTAGAATGGTGTGGGAGAGTATTGCATCTCCAAGACCAAGCTTGGGACAAGCTAGGTGGAATCTTTCACCACTGAATCGTCCTCTAGGGTTTGTTAAGTCAAAATCCTCAAAATCCCCAAGAGATGGGCTCACTAGCTAAAGCCAGATATCAAAAGATAATCATACATGAATGAATGAGAAGAGGCCCTTGCCTTTCCTTTATACTTTTTGGCTCACCTTGTCCCTCCAAAGTGACTTTCATTTTTTTAATATTTAATCAATTAATTAAATCACTTTAATTAATTAATTAACCTTTTTACCTTTGAAAAGCTCCTTATCTCTCTGTGTGGCTTCCCTGGCCACTGAAAGTCACTTCTAGCCATCCCATCCTGTAGTTTTGTTCCTCCCAATTCCAATGAGCTATTACACTGAGAGGTTCCTCCAAGTAATGTGCCCAAAATGACTTCTTCAGTAAATTCCATTGACTTATAGCTCAAAATAGTCAAAATCCTGGAAATCGTCGAAATGCAACGAAACCAAAGCCAACTTGTGCGGAATGGTTCATAATGATGGAATATGATCATCAATGCAAGCTGGACCCCACAATGCCTCTCAAATACCCCTGTACTCGCTATAGCATCCATCTGGCTACTCTGGTCATCATAAATCTCTGCCCTGTGATGATGTCCCAAAATGGGGACATTACAGTCCTCCTTGCTAGAAAATTGCTTGTCCTCAAGGAATACCCAAATCCCTCCAAGTAAAATGCCAATATCCCATGTCCACCTATAGGATACATAGTAGAACCCATCCAACTATGAATAATAGCACACTCCACCCCCTGGATCCCATATCAGGAAGTGAACTGCAATACTCTGTGAAGAACAGTCCTGGAAGATATCAACCCTGTGAACCTCATGCACCTGACCCATGGCCTCATCTCGGAATGAGTCCATCCTCCAAATCTCTACCAAGATCCACACAGCCTCCATCAACTGCACGTGTTGATGCCCGACTGAGGTGATGCAAGACCTCTGTGAGGCATCCGCAACCAATGCGCTCCTCTTAACACTGAAGATCAATGGAAAGTTAGAGTAACTTTCCCCTGCCATCGTCCACTCTCCCCTGTCGGTCAATGAACTGCTCAATCCTGCAATCCCTGGGTCCCATACTAACCTCTGTCGAAGATCCTCATGCTGATACTGCACTACTCTGACCATGACTGTCTACCCCCTTAATACATCCTGAACCCTCCTCTCCTAGGTCCTCCAGCTAAAATACCAGTGACCATTGGACCTGCTATCCAGAAAATGTATCTGTATAGGAATCTCTGTAGAAGAAGTACCTATCCAAACCTCTCCATGCCCTATTATGATGGCTAAGCAGAAGAAAAGGTCTTGCCCCATAGTACAAGTACCTGCAGACCCACTCCAAACCAAACCAAGGTGGAGTTTGTGGCTCTCTAGTGCAACCTGGGTCAACATGAACATCGTGCTAACAAAACGGACTACGGGGTCCCATGGCAAACTTGGAAGTTTATCACTTCCAATCTCCTCTAACTGCTCCTGTGTGAGACTAATCATTGTCAGAAGCCCTATGTGCTCATATGCTATCCTCCTCATGCTGTTGTCAATGATAAATGTGTCGAAAAAGGGTAACAGACATATCTGCAGCTGACTGTAGGACTGGAGAGCGTCACAGGCTTTGGTCAATCCCAAGGATTCGACCAGAAGCTCGTCCATCGGTATCCATGATAACTGCTCGCTTGTAGTCATCACTAACCCCCAATCATCAGGTACAATCGGAAGCAACTCCTCCAACTGCTGGTAAACCACTCTCCATCTCCCATCACCTAGGAAACTACTGAAATGGTGAAGGTGATCTCTCATAACTAGGTGTTGTTGCAAAGGAGTGACATCTGCATGCTCCCCTAGGCGTGTCTCCTCCCTGCAAGGCACTATACCCCTCTGAATGCCACCATACATCTCGGCATGACTCTGTGAACTATCCCTCATCATCATATGCTCCGACATACTCATGTCGTCTCCTGCAGACTCATGTTGTATCATCGATCCTGGGCATGTTGCTGGATCAATCTCTATATGGAGATCAGCCACTCCCAAGACACAAATGGAAGTGTCTCCCATCAACTGGTGCTCCTCTGCTAGATCATCAACATTCTTTGTCAACGTGACTGGCTGATACATATGAGTGTCCACTAAGACAAATGAAGTGGGTCTTTGACGAATCTCCTTAAGCGACTCATATGATCTAGACTCTAATTCTTGAAGGGTTGTATGTGTGCCTCTCAAGAATCCTCGAGTGCTCTCCAACTCCTGAGTTAGTTAGTCCATCTCCGGCTCTTGCTCCCTCAGAGCCTCATGATACATATCACTAATCCTCAATAGATAGTCTTGGCCAGTCAACAACTGCTGGTGATCGGTCCTCATCACAGATACTCTCTCCCTGAGAGTATGAGAATCCTCCATGGCAATCTCCTCATGTGCCACTGATGCTCTCCAGTAGTAATCTGCCATCACTGCATGCATATCATCAGTACATCTAGTGGTTGTCCTGATCATAGCCTCACTAACTCTCAATTGTGCTGCTAAGTGGTGTGACTCCTGATCATGGTCATGTTGAGGTGCCATCTCAGACCCCTCACTGCTAGTGTTAGTTCTGCTAGTGTCAACTCTAGAATCCCCAAAAACACCATCTGCATAAGATGACATGCTGAACTGTCCCCTGCCTGCTATGCTACTAGGTACTCCTATATGCCACTACATCCCATCACTAGATGCTATCTCCCCCTGAATCACACTGTATCTTGTATGAGCATCTATATCCTCTTGTGCACTCAACCTGCTACTATCATCTGCGCCTGGATCCCATATAGATGTATCCAGACTCGTGCTATGGTCATCCTGAATGCTAAAGAGTGCATCCTCCTCCATACAATCTGATCCTAGAAGTAAGTGATCCATCCACCTATCAGCCTCTGCAATTTGCTCAACCAATGGAATCGCCAATATCTGTGACCCTATCTCCTTTGGTTTCCCTGTATGTGTGAGGTCAACTGTCGGTACATCCTGTACCTCCTCCTGGATCTATGGGTCTACCTGTCCATGGTGTGCATCCCTCACACAAGGCTCATCAATCACACCTGACGTGCCACTGATCTCCTCATGTGACATGGCTATCATGGGTGTCTGAACAGGTGATAGATGTGTCACGGCCCCCATAGGAGTTTGGTCATCTGTAGGTGAAAACACGTGTGGCTCCTCACTAGTGCCACTACTCTGCGGAGACGAAAAGACATCACGGGTATGGGATATGTCTGCGGAGACACTAGTGCTATCATCCTGTCCATCTAGCTGCCTATCCACTACACAAGGGTCATCATCCTCCTCAAGCATGCAAGCATCACTAGCCTCTGTGCAAGAGTCATCATCACTATCCTCTGAGGTAGAGTCACTATCACTAGCCTCTATGCAAGAGTCACTGTCATCATCCGACTGCTCTGAATCCACATCTATCGCTCCATCCTCACACACCTCATCCTCACTGTCATGACATGCCTCAATAATGCGCTATTGATCCTTACTCCTGCACCTATGATCTAGTTCCCACGGCCCCTTGCAACTGTGGCAAGTTTGCGTGCTCCTACTGGGCGTGGGGTTTCTCTGTTCTTCCCACCATCTAGCTGCTTCTTTTTTCTTTTCACCTGCTATGATCATCCCCTGTAAAATATCCCATTTTCTCCAATGGGGATTTCTATAGGCTGCATATTGTAGGAAGGTTAATGTAGCCTTAGTTTCCTCGCTAAGGTCGTCATACATGATCTCCAACCATGGTATCTCAAAGGCTATCTTATCCATTTCTTTCCAACTATCCATTTATCCCTATGAAAGACCCCTCAGGTTTGCAGGATTTAATCTTTGATACCACTGTAATGATCCCAAGCCATTATGCAAGGATCATCACGGTTTTGGTGTCTTTTTAAAACTTTTTCCTGGTTGTGGTATTTCGTCAAACACTTTGCTGATCTACTTTTTAGATGTGTTTATATGTGTGTATGCAGCAAATAACAGAAAGAGATAACCATGGAACATACCTCAACCATATGCA
>ML809988.1:62979-74158 GCA_009831015.1 Picea engelmannii | reverse complement strand
ATTAATATTTAATTAATTAATTAAATCACTTTAATTAATTAATTAACCTTTTTACCTTTGAAAAGCTCCTTATCTCTCCTCGTGGCTTCCCTGGCCACTGAAAGTCACTTCTAGCCATCCCATCCTGTAGTGTTGCTCCTCCCAATTCCAATGAGCTATTACACTGAGAGGTTCCTCCAAGTAATGTGCCCAAAATGACTTCTTCAATGAATTCCATTGACTTATAGCTCAAAATAGTCAAAATCCTAGAAATCGTCGGAATGCAACGAAACCAAAGCCAACTTGTGTGGAATGGCTCATAATGATGGAATATGATCATCAATGCAAGTTGGACCCCACAATGCCTCTCAAATACCCCTGTACTCGCTATAGCATCCATCTGGCTACTCTGGTCATCATAAATCTCTGCCCTATGATGATGTCCCAAAGTGAGGACATTACAACTAACATCATATTTTGTACTTGAACACTGCCATATTTTTTTTGTTGTCTTGTTCTGGGCAGGTACACTCCATTTTTTACAGTTGCTTCATCCCTTAGAGACCTTAAGAACCTTTTGACTTGAGTGACCAATGAGATGGGGGTTTTCTTGCATCCTTGCCTTAGTCTTATCAGCCCCTTAAGTCACTGGGGACGTCTCCCCTAGGGTAACTTTGATATACTCCTAAATAAAAAGGGGTTTCCTATTAAGGTGACAGTGATAGGTCACCCCTTGTTACGCCAATCTTGCATTCACTTTCCTTGGGCGGGCAAGTACAGATTGTGCGATAACAGACCCTACTCTGAATTTTCATTTTGATTATTTTGATATGTTATAGAGCATGAAACCATGCACAGGGTCTTGCTACTGAGCGGTCTATGTATTACCCCTTAAAAATATGCTTGTGTTAATCAGATGTGAGAGGGTAGGTTTCCGTAGCTATCGTTGGATCTAATGTACAAGTTCGAAGCCAAATACTCAAAGTGTTGCAATCAGATTTGGAATTCTAGGAGAAGAAACCTGACAGGTATACAGTGCTTCTTCAAACAGTGATTGAAACCCCTTTATACCATCAAAATAAAACAACCTTTTTGTTGCAGTGTTCTTAGCCAATGTTGGCACTTCCAACTGCAGTCTTTCAGAGTAATGATAGAAACTTCATTTTCTAGAGCATGCAATAGAATGGGAATATTGTCACCTATCTTCTGCACTTATATGCTCTTGTACAGAGCATTGGGGCTTCATGCACTTCTGAAAGTGTGGCATAATTTCTTTACAAGCATTGGTAATATGGTTTTCCAAACGTGAAAAGTAGATTGCAGTACTCTCAAGCTCTTATCACATAGATTGCTGCTAGAAATCCATCACATTTTCTTCCTTACTGGAGAATCCCTGTAGTACTTTTTTCATTTATATACAGCAATCAGATCTGTCCTTACAGAAAACAGAGTTCATTCTACACCTATAAACTTAGGTTCACCAATGCATAGGATCATTTCCCTTAGTACAAAAGATGCGTCACAAGAGGTCATGAAGTTCACTCACTAGCTGAGTAGATTGAATATATTCTCCTTTCTCTTATGAGTAGTTTTATGCAATTGATCTTGACAATTTTTGGATTACTGCCATGTTAATTGAAGAAAGGAGGCTAAAGGACATGCTGACAGAACGATACTTACACAGGACCATTCCTTGATTTTGAACTCTACCAAACAGTTCAATCTGCAATATCTCCCCAACGCTAAAAAATTGTCCTTGGCAGTTTAAATGCTTGCAATCTATCCACCTTAAATGAAATGCATTTGCAGGAGATAGAAGGGCCCTATTTCACTTCCTGGCCTCCTGTTGATGTTTAGTGAGAATGTTGTGAATGGACTAAATCCTTATACAGAATGGTGGATAACAGAGTGCTCCACTTGTGGATCCATTTTTAGTTTGTGGACATAGTCTAAGGTTAGGGTCTTAACTTACTTGTAACTCACTTATTTTCTTACTCTATAAAAGGAAGGGGAAGCACATCATTTCATAATTATTAACACAAGATAGAGGAGAAAGCATAGAGAGAATGTAACTTATTGTTGTGTGATTCTTCATTTGGGTTGATGTTACTTTTGAAGAATGAAGTGAAGATAGGGTTTGCTAGTGATTAGCATGTGGTGCCCTAGATAATGTCTGTTATTCTTGTGAGAATCTTTTCTTGAGATAAGTTGTAAGGGTTTTCCATTTCCAACATGGGATGAGATAAATTGTTGTTGTAGTCATTATTGTTTTGATAATGAAGCTTAGAATAGATTAGTTGGAGTGATGCTAGGTAGTTGTCGAGCTCTAAGGGTTAGATTGAGGAGATTAGTGGGATTCTTTGCTTGGCTAATGGAATGCTAGGGTTTTCCTGTAATCAACATGTGGTGCCCTAGCTAGGATTTGGGATGCGTGTATCAAGTCTTTCTTAGATGAGCTGTAAAAGCTTTGCATTTTCCATCTTAGGATGAACCAATATATTGTATTGTAGTTTTCTTTCATATGAATAGAAGGAATTGAGTTTTTTGTTCCAATTTATGCTGCAAATTTGATCTTTTAGATCTAAATTTTTGGGAGTTTTGAGGCTGATTTGTTGTGTAGATTTAATAAACAGCTAGGTTGAATGCTAAGCTAATTTAACATGATTTTTATGTACTTTAGCTCTAATTTTGTTGTATGTTTCGTTGTTGTTAGCTAATGTAATTTTTGGATCTGAATTGTGGGCTAGATCTTGCCCTAATGGATGTTGAAATGTTCTAATAGTTATGTATTTGCAGTGTATACACTTTGAAGGTTTCCTACAACTATTTGTTATTGTAGATCTACAGTTTTTATAGGGGTTTTTGGTGAATCGGATTCAATGTTAGGGATCAAATTTATGTGTGCAGATCTGTGGCATTTTGTGAGGTGAAATTTTTCATTAGCACATAAAATCTTAACATGGTATTAGAGCGGTTTTGCCAAAGTTATTTATCCATGCATAGAGAAGTCAATTACTAGTGAGAGGGAGTTGAGAACAAAATATTTTAATGGGTGTGATGCCCAAGAAAGCTTTAGTGATTGAAACCTATCTATGCATGAGATAGGAACCAAGACCTATGAGAGGTTGGTGGGTGTGATGCCCATGATATTCTAGTGATTGGAGTGGTTTGTGTTTGAAATTTTCCTTGCATTACATGGAGAATTCAACTACCTATGAGAGGGAGCTAAGAACGAAGGATTTCAATGGGTGTGAGACCTAGAATGATCCAAAGATTAGAGTGTATTATTATGCTCGGGATGGGTGATTTAGACATGTGATAGGTTGTGGGTGTGATGCCCTAGATGCCCTAGCGATTGGAGTATGTTGGTATTGTTACCCCCCCCCATGCCTAGGGGTAACTAGAGGAGATCATGTCTCATGGCCCATAAAGGAGACAATGATCCTGACCATGATGATAATCAGCATGTCCACGGATGGAAGCCCAACAACCCCGCTCATTTTCCCCTTACAGCTACAGATCAACCAAGGCTCATCTATCCAGACAAATCAGTGTATGGGAGATGGTAAGCCAGAGTCACCATGAGGTATGTTAGCCCTTTCATGTGAACTGTTGCACTTAATTTGTTGGGCAAGTAGATGAGGATCATTGGTTGAATTTGGATAGTGGATCACTGACTTGGGAAATTGTGTTAGTTGTCTTGTTTCACCTTGGTGGTCGGATTTTGTTCCTTAGTCCCGTGTTGTCATCGCCCAGGGAAAAGGGGTACTACTGGGGGGGCCCTCACAAGGGTAACATTTTGCTCCCCACAATACTTAAGACTTTCCATCCTAGAGTCTCTCACAGTGTAGCGAACTTCGGTAATGGGTCATGGTCCATTCTCTCATGAGAAGAAGGGGTTGAGGGCCCAAAGGTTGATGTAGCTGCTATATATGTATATGCTATGTAAAAAAATGATAAAGGCCATCTATAAAATTCATAGGTCAACTTGAGCTCTACCCCCTCTAATGGTAATCGCCCCCTATCCTGATGCACTAAATGCACAATCATAACAAGACCATATCCCAGTAAGAAAATGAAAGAATAAAAGTTTGAAACCTGTAAAGGGGACTTGCAAATAATAAATGGGTATCAAAAGGCAATTAAGGGGTTCAGAATGAAAAAATTATCGAGGAAAGGGTATCTCAAGCAACAAGTGTTCACTCTACAAAGGCGCTCCACCTCGGGCGCAGGTGCGGGTGCAAGGAGGCAAGGCGGGTTAGGTCAGTGTGGGTTCAGGCCCGATTATGGGGAGTGGTTATGGTATGGTTAGGAAGGGAAGTACTTACCTGGTAAATGAATCTATCTATGAATGGAAGCATTGGTTGGAAGCATTGGAATCTTTCCAGTCGAATCAATCTATCCTTACAGGTTAGGCATGTAACTGACACCATAAGCCATGGAGTAAGCTCTAATTCATATCACTGACAGACTTACTTTGACGGGTTTCTTTCTTTCACTGCTTCGCTCGGGACCTATCCCTCTACCTGGATATTTTATTTCATGTCTTGTTTGGCACACCTAATAGGGTTGGATGAAGGCCCTTCCATATTCAAACTTTCCAACTCACATGAGGTCCTGGGCCAATGTGATGCTTGAAGAGGATGCTGAGGTGAATTGTTTACATGGCTTATATCTTAAGTAACAACTTACTTTGCATCATTTAAGGACTAATATCTCTTATGAACATTGGTTTACCTTGTCTTATACTCTGCTTTGTTTTGGATGGCCCTGACATGGTTCTTTGAGGGGCATCCTAGGATTTCACCCACGATGTTGTGCACTTATTGCAGGACTTTGGCATGTGTGATGCAGAGCAGTGAGTCATCCAGTGACTTTCCACCTTCTGACATGATCTCTCACATACTCAGAACCTTGGATGATGGACAGATGGGCTTGGTTTAAGCAGATATGGTCATGATGACACACAGGTGGGTTGAAAGCCCACATGCCGGGAAGAGTACCCCAGGGCTTATTATTCACTGAATCAAGGATGTTGCAACAATAGATAGCCAAATATCACTCAGATATGCAACCTCCTTTCCCTTGGACGCAACACCTTAGATCCTGGACATTGGCCTCCATTTAATGATGACATCACATTCTAGGGTTTCATGGTGTTAGGGTTTTGATGGATGCTTGGGGTACCAATGATGATTTGGCATGACCATGGGTGAGGAGACACACCATTGCAATTATTCCACCTTGGATGATGCCATGTGGCCTTGGGAGGCCTTCTCCTAGCCTTGGAAGGCTTGATGTCACCACATGTGGCCCTTATGATGTATTATTTGCATTTTAGCATTTTTTAGAGGTTAGATGAGGGGTCAGCCCCATTTCTAATTGAATTTTGACTTGTAAAGTGGACAAAGTGCTATGTTTGGACTCATATATAAAGGCTAATGGTATCTTTCATTTGGATCATCATAATCCTCACTTATTGGTGGGGTTACACTCTAGAAAAGTTCGCTATTTCATCCTTCTTGGTCTTTTTCTCTTATGTTATATGCTTGAAGGAGGATTTTTGTCGATGTCTTGCTCTTTTGGATGGATAATTTCTGCAATTAGAGTTTGAATGTGCATGCTACTTGGAAGAAGTAAGTAATTCTCTGCAATTTTTCTTGTCTTGCTAATGTTAATGGTTAAATTGCTACCTTGTTGCAAGTATCTTTGTTTTGTCAAAACCCTAAGAGGAAGACATAAGTGCTTCTCTTCCTCACAAAGTTTTATTTGTCCAATTTTGTGAAATATTCTTGCTAGGGTTAAAAGCCTAAGGTCCAAAAGTGTACTTAGGGTTTTAACACTAGACTTTGATCCTTGACCTACGTGAAGCTAAAATAAGGGAAAAACGACACCTAGGGCCCAAATGTGCTTGCACCCCTGGTACCTTCTTCCTTAAAGTCTAAATCCTAAGACTCAAACGTGCTTGCAACTTAGGGTTTAGACTCTACCTCTTTTGTTTCACCTAGATCAATCTTCAAGCTAATGCATTTGAGACTCCATAGGCCCTAGGAGACAATGACACTGATATAGGAGTCTTATTGTGGCTAAAGTAGTTGTTAAAATCAATATTCACTATCTCTCTAACATCCTACTAACATTTCTAACCTTAAACCTAGAAAACTTTCATTATTTCTTGATGTTGTTATAAAGGTTTGCTACACGCACTGACAATTACATTAAATTGTTGCACACACCCATCTATAAGTGGCTTAACTTGTTCATAAATTGTTCCTAGAAATTGGATAATAATCTACTTGTTTCAATGCTTACTTTTCAAGCTCAATTGCTATATTTCTTAGCACTATTTCTTGCTGCTGTTGCAATCTATTTATTGTTGTCATATAATTGTTTACTGCTATAATTTGCAACAGCCATATCAATTTTTACTTGTCTAGTGTCTAAAGGGCTATTTTTTCACTCTATAACTTGATAATTGTCTATATATGATGCAAGTTGTTTATTGTCTCGTACAGGTACAACAATTATCTCGTTATCCGTCATCCCTCTTCTAGACCTAGACCTCACAAACCGGTGACCAAGACAGGGGGCGATAGCTTTGGCTAATTCTTTCTATTTGATCCCTTGAGGTCATCGGGGAAGCCTCCCTTGTGGTGGACCTCTTCCATCACTAAAACGAGGGAAATCTCTACTTAGGTGACAATGGTAGATTCTTCCATAGTTACACAAGATTTGAGGATCTTGTGGAGGGCTTTGCACAAGTACAAATCCTGTGATAGCAGGTATGACCGAGAGGGGTGATTTGGACTTGTGATGGGTTATGGGTGTGATACTTGTGTTACTCTAGTGATTGGAGTGGTTGATATGCCAAATATGGGTGAGAAGGATTTGAGTCATGTGACTTGTTTCAAGTACCATGAGCACTATGGAAATGAGTGCTCAGATAATAAGGGAAGGGAAAGAAGCAACATGAGCAGTTGGTTGGGAGTGTAGATGAGTTAACATCCAATCTTGAGACTGCCTTCTCTATGGTTCCTTGTCTTTTAACCAATACCATTTCCAGTGTTGGGTGGTATGTGGATAGTGGAGCAGATTTTTAGTAGAGTTTGAAAACAAGATGCTGACATGAAAGTGGAATGGGGTGATGATGCCACATACCCAATGATTGGAATGAGATCCATATCTTTCCGTATGCCTTTAGGTTATGTTCTTGAGTCAAATGATGTCTTACTTGTAACTAGTTTAACAAAGGACCTTCTTTCTGTTTCAATTATCATAGATTTGTAGTGTATAGTTGAGTTAAATGATCAACAATGCACCATCAGAGGTTGTATCCAGGATCATCCTCTGATTATGGATAGAGGTGAGACAAAAGGTTATCTTTACAAGTTACTTGATACATTGAGCATTGAAGCTTTAGTGTGTGACAGTGGGAAGTTGAGTGAGACTTCCAATTTTGAGGAGGAATATGCAAACAAGGTATGGTAGGATGCCATGGAGGAGTATGATGTCTAGGAGATAGTTCCAAAACGAGATAGTTCCAAAACCTAATGTGGAATCAATGATTGATTCCAAGCATGCAATTAACGGGAGCATTGGAAGGTACAAGTTCAGATTTGTTGTCAGAGGATTCTCTCCAAAAGAGGGAGTTGACCTTGATGAGACTTCCGCTATAGTTGCTAGAGGTTTTGAGGTGCATGGATGAGATACCCATGTTTGCAGGAGGATGAAGGCCCTTTATGGGTTGATGAATGCATCATGAGCTTCGTATTTCAAGGTCAATGAGTTGTTACCCATGTTGGGATTTTCTAAGATTTGTACAAATTTTTATCTTTGGTTTCTTGATAGATCTAGTCCACTTGTCTTGGTCTTGTATATAGATGAGTTTATTAGCTTTAGTGCGTGATAGTGGGAATTTGAGTGATACTTCCAATTTTGAGGAGGAATATGCAAAGAAGGTATGGTAGGATGCCATGGAGGAGTATGATGTCTGGGAGATAGTTCCAAAACCTAATGTGGAATCAATGATTGATTCCAAGCATGCAATTAATGGGAGCATTGGAAGGTACAAGTTCAGATTTGTTGTCAGAGGATTCTCTCCAAAAGAGGGATTTGACCTTGGTGAGACATTCACTCTAGTTTCTATAGGTTTTGAGGTGCATGGATGAGATACCCATGTCTGCAGGAGGATGAAGGCCCTTTATGGGTTGATGAATGCATCACGAGCTTGGTATTTCAAGGTCAATGAGTTGTTACCCATGTTGGGGTTTTCCAAGATTTGTACAAATTTGTATCTTTGGTTTCTTGATATATCTAGTCCACTTATCTTAGTCTTGTATATAGATGAGTTTATCATTGCAGGGACACCTAAAAAACTCATGATATGTTGTGAGAATAATTTGGCTGTGAAGTTGATATGAAGGATGTTGGAGGTTGGAAGGTTGTTAATGAAGTCTTCCTTAAACAAATGGAGTACATATTAAAGATTCTAGAGAGATTTCAAAGTAGAGGAGGGAAGATTGCTCTAGGGTTATGCTACATCAAATTCATAGGTGATCAAGATTACGATGAAGTCCCTAGCAGAGGGGAGGTTCGAGATCAAGAGGGAGTAGCTTGGTTTAGTGGAGAACATGTTCCTTGTAAAGAGGGAGTGATAATTTTGCTTGCTCCACATTTGTTCTCTATTCTCCTTCAATTGTATGAGCACTTAGCGTGTGAAAAGTACTTTGCTTGGAGGGAGAGTGCCTCATGGGAGAGAGTCTCAATGATGGGCATTTTGTCTCGTAGTCTACTTTTCTCTATTTTGTCACTTGGACTGGGAGGGTGCACTTGTTGCAAAAAATTATGTAGTGTTGCATAAAAGTATGTGGAGTAGGTGAGTTGACACTTGTGGGTGTTCGATTTTATTTACTTATACAAATCAATTAGGTTTACCATTATTTAGATCTTCTTTCACATTAGCATATATAAGAGCAACAGTAACAAGCACAAGAGGACACAATAATTTATCCTGGGAAAACCCCAAATGGGGAAAAAACCCAACCAACCTTTCTTAGAGATATTCTGTCCAAACAAGACCAACCATGAACCAACAGATAAACCCTAGCACAATGGCTAGCTACAGATACAACCATAAATACCACCTCAGCTGCAGCAACAACACCATACAAGAGTAGCGCACCTCTACTAGGGTAGCACACAAGCGAGAGTTACTACAAGGATTGAACGATGAAGATTTTTTGCTATTGTAGTTGTTGCATCACCTTCCTCATACTTGCACCCTTCTTTTCTGTGGATGAGAGAGTGAGAGAGTGTGTCACAAATGAGCCAAGGTGCCTTGTATTTATAGTCTTCCTGTCTTCCTTACTAGGTCGACTTCTCCTCTGAGATGGTGTCACTTCATTTATTATTTATCCTTCTGAGCTGACTTCTCTTTTCGGGTATTTCCACATTTTTCCAATGGTTCTCTTGCTTTCAGAATCTTCTTCTCATCTAAGAAAGGTCATCTAGGAGGGAAAGTACCTCCCGCAGCTACCAAACATCAATACTCTCTCTTAGCTAGGGAGTGTGAGATTTTCAGGTCCTATCAAGCATGCCTACTGGGTCTATCTTTGACCACAGTTAGGCTCTAAGTTTCAACTATTATGTAAAGTGTTTTTTGTTGTTTTAGGACAGCCAACAGTCCAAGAACTTCTTGTTGATTTGTTATGGTTGCACTTCCAATTTTAGGTTCTTTAGCATGTAGTTTTAGTAACCAGAATTTAGCACATGCATATTAAAATAAGTACAACACACCTAAAGATATTTACAGCTGAAAATGAACAGATCTAAAAGACTAACACATACATTTTTGTACACATGTATTTTTGGTCAACATGACCCTAGATAACCCCCCCCCCCTCGAGAAAACCAGTTTGGGATATCTGTGTTAGATTAAATCTTACTTTAGTAAGAGATAACTATGATTGTTGTAACTGTGAGTTTCAACCATGACTGTTGTAACTGTGAGTTTCTAGGTTTACTATTCTTAGCTAATCAGATCCACTTGAGTCAGTGATCGGCATGCTATATATGTAACCTCCATTTATTTGTTAAGTAATGAAAATGTTTTGTGTTGTGTGAATTAATTCTTCCAATCTTTAATTTGGTATCAGAGCAAAGGTGGCCTGCACATTTGAGTGAGAGCTATTGAAATGTTGTTAGCGGTGAGATGAGGGGGATCGGTTAAGGACTGGTTGAAGAAATCGCTGCTGGTTGAAGGAGATATGCATTGTCTTTACGATTCTCCCCATCGAGACAACCCCTGTTGCTATTTTGCGTGGTAGTTGCCTTAAAGGAGATCCATCGTATCTGTTTGCCGCTGAAGGAACCATTGCAGGCCGTGTGCGACTGAGGGAGATCTGGTGCTATTGCATGGACTTGTGATTTGCATGAGTTAATGCGTGAATTTAGTTGAGAATTGGTGCTTGGTGCAAATAGTAAGTTTTCTTATGGAGTGATATGGTGCAATTCGTAAGTTTTTTTTTATGGAGTGATTTGGTGCATGTAAAACATAAATTTTGTTTTCCGTTGGAGCGTTGAAAGAGGAAGCGTGAGTTTTATGAGTCATTCAAGATTTGCATGCATGCATATGTGGAGATTTGAATAATATTTGCATGCGTTGGATTGTTTGAGAGTGAGGTATAAAGTTTTCTTTTAAATAAAAAAGGGGGATATTTTGAATATTAAAGTGAATGCATGTGGATAAAGTAAATGCATGTGTATACGTGAAGTTATAAATCTTTTTATTCAAGTGGGTAAAAGATTTAAGGATGAAGGAAAGTGAAGTGGAAATTAGTTCACATTCTGAAGTTACACAATACTCAAAAGGACAATGCATCAAGCGTGCAATAGATTTCTCCATGAAGTACGATTATCTCACTAAGGAGTTGTCTCATTCAAAGCAAATGGCCATCGAAAATATTTCAGCATTTGGTATCTCGGTGTGGATAGATATGAAGGAAGAACCACCATAAACACTCACTGCCCTGCTTTTCTACTTATATATGTATGTGTGATGTGTTTAAATTTTGTTTATGTATGTTAGATATATTATATGTGTGTGAGAGAGTGTGATTTTATTTGTAATCAAATGATGAAGAACCAATCATTGAACAGAGTAGCATATGTTAAAGCTAGTGGTTCTCGACGTTCTTCGGTG
>ML809988.1:27748-55543 GCA_009831015.1 Picea engelmannii | reverse complement strand
TACTTAGCTTAAAAGCCTTAGTATATTTGTTAGGGACTACCCCCCTTGGCTTCGCTAGGAGTTGGCCTAGACGGAGGAGTTGAGGATTAGGTGACAGCACCTTAAATCTCACTTGCCCCCAAGGACACACCGAGTGGATTGAATATTTCTTCCACGTCTCCCAGGTGTGTATAAGGCGGCAACAGTCCCAACTCTAGATCAAATAACCATGCAAGCAACTTCTGGAGCCACACTGCTTCACGGCTTGCAACATTGGCTGCAATATACTCTGCCTCTGCTGTATTGAGTGTCACTGATGTCTTCTTCCTTCTCAACCATGAGATCACACCTGATCCCAAACTGAAGCAACACCCTGAGGTGTTTTTCCTATCCACTACAATCCCTACCCAGTCAAAGTCTGTATAACCCTGCAACTTCATTTCTCCATCTGAGACATATCTCAATCCATATCCAATCGTACCATGTAGGTACCTCAACACATGTTTTGTTGCTATCCAATGTACATGTCTAGGTTCAACCATGTACTGACTCAGAGCATTCACTGTAAAACATATGTCCGACCTGGTGTTAACCAGGTACATCAAGGATCCGATCAACTGTTTGTACATCGTGGGATCCACCAAGTCTGAATATGAATCACTCAAGAGCTTCAGATTTGTCATCATAGGAGTGGCCATGGAATTGCAGTCCATCATCCTGAATGTCTGCAGGATCTCAATAGTATATTTTCCTTGGCTAAGGAAAATCTCATCTAGCCTTTGCCACACCTCTAATCCCAAGAAATAGTGCATTAGACCTAGATCCTTCATTTATAAATCTGAGGTGAGCTCCCTCTTGCAACCAACTATGAGCTTCTCATCCCCTGTTAGAAACAGGTCATTCGCATACAGTACCAAGATCAACGGGCAATCATTCTCAACCTTGTAGTAAAGGTTGGGATCTGCATCACTCTTGGTAAACCCCAAGCTCATCATATAGCTGTCTATTTTGGCATACCATGCCCTGGGTGCCTGCTTGAGCCTGTACAAATCCTTGTGGCTACTTTATGTACACTTCTTCTTCAATTACACCATTCAAGAAGGCTGTCTTGACATCCATTTGGTGTAATTTCCATCCCATCATGGAAGAAATCACAATAATCGATCCGATGGAAGTGTGCTTTGCTACCGGAGAAAAGGTCTCTTCATAATCTTCTCCCTCTTTCTGGGAGAATCCTCTAGCCACAAATCTCGCTTTGTACTTCTCTATGCTGTCGTTTGCAACATGCTTGATCTTGTTGATCCACTTGGAAGTCACCACTGACTTCCCTTCTGGTCTCGGGACCACTTCCCACACATCATTCTTCATGATGGACTGATACTCCTCCATGATGGCATCCTTCCATTCTTGATGCTTGGTAGATTCTTCAAAAATGGAAGGTTCTGCATCAATGATTTTGCTCATCAATGCCACATAGCTAGAAAACCTGTGTGGTCTCTTCCTCTATCTGAAAGAACCCTTAGGAGTTGCATGTCCTTCAACTTCCTCCAATGTGTCCCGTAGCCAAGCTGGTCTCTTCCTAGTAACAACAGTTTCTTTGGGTGGATCTACTAGTCTTTTTTACTCTTCCAATCCATTCTGAACCTCTAGAATAGGTTCCCTTGAATTAGATTCAACCATGACAACATCCCTTAGAGCCTCCTACTCCTCTCTGTCCTCATCTAAGTGAGACTCCCTAGATCTTTTGAAGGCTTCATCTTCATCAAATGTCACATCCCGACTTATCTCAATCTATTTTTGACCGAGAACATATATTATGTAAGCCTTCGAAGTCTCACTATATCCAACATATATCTTCTTCCTTCTTGAAGGGTCCAACTTTGTTCTCTTCTCCTTGGGAACATGCATATACACTAGACAACCAAATATCCTCAAGTTATTGACTTCTGGTTTCTTTCCAGTGAATACCACTTCAGGTGTCTTGTTCCCCAATATCTTGTGAGGACTTCTATTTTGAACATACATGGTTGTACTAGATGCTTCTAAGTTCTGCCCATAAGTGATGGGTAAGTTCTAGTCATGGATCATCACTTTGGCAGCTTCCACAATAGATCCGTTCTTCCTTTCTGCAACCCCATTCTGTTGGGAATTGTAGGGAGTTGTCAACTCCCTCTTAATCCCTGCTTCTCTGCAGAAGTCCTTGAACTCATTTGAGGTGTACTCACCCCCACTATCAGATCTCAAGATTTTAATCTTTCTTTCAGATAAGTTTTCAACCAAAGCCTTGAAATCTTGAAACTTACTGAAGACTTCATCTTTCGCTTTCAAGAAGTAGATCCACGTCTTTCGTGAGTAGTCATCTATGAAAATGACATAGTATACAAAACTTCCTAGGGAGGGAACCGTCATCTGTCCACATACATATGAATGTATGATGTCTAAGATCCCTTGGGATTTATTGACACTGTTTGCGAAACTTTTCTTGGCATTCTTTCCAAGTGCGCATCCTTTGCAAACCCCATCATGTTCTACCTGCATGTCTGGTAGACCTGTAACCATCTTGCTCAATATTGTTAGTGCTTTGTATTTTAGGTGAGCAAGTCTCTGGTGCCATAGCTCACTACGACTAACATCATTGTGTACAAGGGCTTGTTCTTGATGTCCATTCAATTTATATAGTCCTCTCTCTTGGACACCAATCACGATAGCTGAATCTATGTTTGAATTCTTAGGCCACAGTAGAACTTGGCCATCCAAAAATGCTACCCTAAAACCTTTATCTTCTAAAGAAGAAATGGAAAGAAGATTATTCTTCAAGACTTGTACAAACAACACATCTTTAATTGAAATAGGCTTACTTGAGTCAAGTTGAAGTGAGGCTTCTGCTACTTTGACTGCATGTTTGGAATCATCCCCAAGCTCCACTTGAAGGGATGTGCTCTTTTCTGTCAAGTTTGTAAGGGAACTTCTAAATCCGGTCATGTGCTTGGAAGCATTGCTATCCATGAGCCAAGTATCCCTCCCCTGAGTGATAGTACCTATGAGTGCTGAGACAAATACATATTCTTCATCTTTTGACTCCTTTGTCTCTGTATCTGTTGCATGTGCATGATGCTTTCCTTTCTCCTTCCTATGAGGACATTGAAAGGCATAATGTCCCAGCTTTTGGCAACTATTGCATCTGACCTTTGACACATCCTTATTGTAACGTGGTATTTTATCTCTCTTCGGACTGGCTTCTCCTCTATCCTTCATTTTCTTTACATGGGTGGCAAGAGCTTGATTTTCGTCATCATTTGTCTTTTGTGTTTTGAATATCAACCTAGACTCTTCTTGGGTACAATCTGTCCACAACTTGTCAAATTTGGGCAACTTACTCCTTGCACAAATCCCTTGAACAAATGGGTCCCAAGAGGAGGTAAATCCATTAAGTGTGGTGGTCACAAGCTCTGCATCGTCTACTGAGTCTCCAATAGCTGCTAATTGGTCCTTGATCTGCGAGATTCTCATGAAATAGTTGGAGACTGTTTCTGACTTGTTCATTGTCACGTTTCTGAGTTGATGCCTTAGAGTAAGCTTCCAACTAGTGTTCTTGCTTTCATAAATTCTAGTTAGGGCATCAAACATTTCTTTTGGTGTCTTTAGTTCTGATACATTTGGTATTAGATGATCCTTAATTGAGTCGGTCAAGATCCTCTTGGCCTTGACTTCATTCTTCCTTAACATTGCTTTGGCTGCATCTTCTTCTAGTTCTGGAAGTACTTGCTTGATGTGATCTAATAACTCATTCTCTTCTAGAATGAGGAGTACCCTATGCTTCGAGTATATGAAGTTATCTGCTCCATCCAATCTATCTTCAACTCTCATGTTGGTACTCATTTTCGTCGATAGAAACCCTAGATCTGAGAAATCTCAAATTTTCAGATTTCACCAAATTGCAAACTGAAGGTTGCAGGGGGTGTGCTAGGGTATGGCGAACTTCCCAGTGAAGGAATTAACCCCGACGACCTTAGGATAGTGCTCAATGAGCTTGAAAAGGAGAGTGAGTAGCAATAGCAAGGTCACTGTAGTTTGAGTGGCAAGTTACTGCGACAAACATGATCTTCCTTCCAGTGGTATGACTGTTCTGAAGGTAACCAACTCTGATACCATGTTAGATTTTATTTACTTATATAGAGCAATTAGGTTTACCAGTATTTAGATCTTCTTTCACATTAGCATATATAAGAGCAGCAGTAACAAGCGCAAGAGGACACAAGAATTTATCCTGGGAATACCCAAATGGGGAAAGAAACCCAGCCAACCTTTCTAAGAGAGATTATGTCCAAACAAGACCAACCATGAACCAACAGATAAACCCTAGCACAATGGCTAGCTACATATACAACCAAAAATACCACCCCAGCTGCAGCAACAACACCATACAAGAGTAGCGCATAAGAAAGAGTTACCACAAGGACTAAACGATGAAGATATTTTGCTACTGCAGTTGTTGCGTCACCTTCCTCAGGCTTGTGCCCTTCTTTTCTGTGGATGAGAGAGTGAGATTGTGTCACAATTGAGCCAAGGCGCCTTGTATTTATAGTCTTCCTATCTTCCTTACTGGGCCAACTTCTCCTCTGGGATGGTGTCACTTCATTTATTATTTATCCTTCTGGGCTGACTTCTCTTTTGGGGTATTTCCACATTTGTCCAATGGTTCTCTTGCTTCTGGAATCTTATTCTCATCTAACAAAGGTCGTCTAGGAGGGAAAGTAACTCCCGCAACTACCAAACATCAACAGTGGGTGCATAAAATATGTGGTGTTGCATAAAAATATGTGGAGTAGGTGATTTGGCACTTGTGAGCATGTCTACCTAGTTGTCACATGTAGAGTTCTACATGTGTGGATTCGTTCTTCATTTGTGGACCTAGTCTAGGATTAAGGTTTTACCTTTGCAATTCACTCCTCTTTACAAAAATTAGGGGGAGCACATCACTTCATCATTATTAACCACAACTACTGGATTCACCCTTCCTATCCCTATACCTGGATCTGAATCATTAAGGAATTGGGGAATCAATGATTCGGATTCGATTCTTCAGGATTCAATGAATTTTTTTGGGGATCCATTTTCGGTTGTAGGTTTTTGATCTTATCATTTAGGATTCAAATCCTAAGTTTGGAACTAGTTCAAATGTTAGGGGAAACAATTCAAAATCCTCAAACTTTAAACTTCAAAGTGATCACACCCCTCCACTAATACAAGCAACTCACAATTTCACCATGAGATTTGAACCTCCATCAACCTATTGAGAGACATTGCTCTTTAATAGTTCAACTAATCTAGGTAGACTTTGCCAGGGAACTCTAAAATTTTTGAATTCATAAAAATGTTCAATCTATAATCAAAATTTAGGGATTGAAGTGTTGTATTCATGAAATCTATAGTTTGTTTTAGTTTCAATTGTAATGCTTCCTTGTAAAAAATAAATTAGCATCTTACATAACAGGTTCAATCCAACAAGGTCAATATATTGTTTATTATTTTGCACAATAGCTTCAATCCCTCATAAAGCGCATTTATCTAGACCGTTGTCGTCCTTATACACACTTGCAAATGTGAACTAAGTCCTACTCACTTAGTGTGTCCTTAGAGGCACAATGCCTAGGTTCAAAGCCCACGCTGTCACTTTGACTTGAACCTCTTCCGTCTAGGCTTACTCCTAGGGAAGCCAAGGGGGGTAGACCCTAGTTACTAGATGAATTATTAGATGAATTCTAGGAGTTAATTTTAGTTTATTAAAGGTGAGGGGAAGCTAGCCTATATGGAAAGCAACAATGCAAATGCAAATCCTTAGAATGAGAATCAAGCCTTTCCCTAAGTCAACTATGACTAGTGCCTAAGGTTGGGCAAAGGGTCAATTAGATTATACAAAAGAGTTAAATACAACTTATACAACAGATAAATAATGAGATATGATACAACAAGAATTATGTTACAATTGAGATATACAAATTGAAATACAAGATAACTTACAATGAACAAGAAGAACTAGTTGATTGCACAATATACATGAAAGAGATAGTTAGATAAATGAAACATTCAACTCACAAAATGAAAAGATGAAATATATCATATACAAAACTTTAGGAGAAAGAATAAGCACTTTAGACGATATTACAAATATACCAAGGAAATTAGATTACACACCAATCACATGAGACACCAAAATGTAGATATGCTTGAAATGTGAATCGCTTGAAATACCCAAATGTATGAAAAGCGAATGGCCTTAAATGTGATTGTGAAGCTTAAAATGAAAACTTGCTTGAAAATGAATCATGCCACCATAAGATTGTTTGCAAAATGAAATTGAGATATTATGTTGTGAAATGAAATTGTGTTGCAAGTGTTATGAATGTAGTGTGTAACTTGATTTTAGTAAATTTTATGTGCCACTTCGATTAGAGGGATTAAGTATGGATGATTGTGTTATAGACTATGTGATTACCCCAAAACCATTATTATTCTGACCAAAAGGGAGTGTTGGGTGCTCAAAAAGTATGGCAACGAGGCCTACCCTAGCTCCGCAGGTCAAACCCAAAGTTGCAAGGTACTTCCGAGCGCCGTGAGATCGTCCCCGACCTAGCACCCCGAGCTTCTTTCCAAGTCTTTGATTTTATGGTGCAAGAACAATAAGTGGTTGTAGATGCCTAATTACTACTTCCAACCTTTGTCCTTTCTTGTCACCCAGGATCCAACTAAGTGGCAAGGGGAGAGAATACGGGGCAAACGTTGGGAAATAAATTTTACTTTGAGCAATGATTTTAAATTAAAACAAGCCTTCCGTTATTGCAAGGAATGGCTAGGGGCCACCCTCTTGCATGGTAGGGCAAAATAAATGTATGTGAAATATTTTATTAGTTTGCCTTTAAAAAATAATGAAATTAGTTTATTGCTTAACAAAACAAATGAAATTATGGTTGCCTCACAAGTCTGCTCATGTGGAGGCACAATGGCTACTGTTTGACCAATGTGGGTATAAATAAAGAATTAAAATTAAATTGCTTGAAAGAACGAAAAGACTTGAAAGAAACATTACTCCAACAATGGCACTAGTGGAGGCACAATGCCTACCGTATTGGCCAAGTTGGGTATTATGTGAAAAATAGAAGACTTTTGAAAATGAAAATGAAAACCCCACAACTATGGCACAATTGGAGGCACAATGCCTACCGTTTTGGACAAGTATGGGTGTAAAAATGAAAAACAATAAAGGGAAATCCTAACTATTACAATATCAGATTTTTATGTAAATTTACAAGAATGCCACCCAAGAGACTCTCAAGGGTGGATTACAATTAATTTAGAAGAGTAGAAAGAGGGTGGACTTGATGTCCAACTTGAAAATTCCCTTTGGAGGCCTTTGGGAGCTAACACACTTGTAGCAACTCTCCTTTGAAACTAAAAATCTGCATAAAATATGTCAAAGGATACTTTCTAATGTTTGCTACAAAACCATGAAACTTGTTAAGTTTAGTTAGCCCAATGATATATGAACTTAAATGGGAAATTTGAGATTGATTTTGAAACTTTTAGAACCTATTCCACATCATAACAATATTTAGAAAAGAGAATGAGAAAGAAAATAAAGGTTAGATAAATCTTGGAAACTTTGAAATGATTAAAAGAGTTTGGCTTTCCACTCTAAAGCCACTCTTCCAATCCAATAGTGATTCCCCAAAGCTTGCCTTTACTACACAAGAAGAATAGAGGTGAGAGCATCCAAAGAAGCTTGCAAAATACTTTCCAAACTAACTAAAGAACTACCACAAATTCAATAGCAATACTACTACCAATAGCACCCAATACAAAATACTTTGCTTGAGTCTCTAAATACAAGCTAGTGAAAGCAAAATGCAAAACAATGGAAATATATCACCTCACAAGAATAAGATGGATACACCAAGAAGACTCCCAATGCACACCATAGATTCTCCAAAGCTTCATTTATTATCCACCAAAATATCACCACAAATACTTGTAGCAAGATTCATACATGAGAGAGCATGAGAGAGCATGAGAAAGAGAGGAAGAGAGGAATAATTTTTGCATAATAGACTTGATATGAGAGGAGATGGTAAAATGAGAAGAGGAGGCCTCAATTTATAGGAAAGGAGGAGGAGGGAGCCCACTTGGATGGCCTCCAAGTGTCACCCATCCAAAGGAGGAGGGTCCCATCAAAGAGAGCAAGTGGGAGGATGAGGGGTGAGTTGGGAAGGGGGAAACCCCTTTCCCTATCATTTAAAAGTCAAGTGGGGTCAAGTGGGGAACTTTTGCAAAGTATTAGGGGTTCCCATGGCTTATTTTAATTTTTATGAGATATTGGGCAAAGAGGGGGGGGGGCTCTTCTAAGCGGAAGATGAATGTGGGTTGTGGGTTAGGCTAAGGGGGTTTTTCTAAGTTGGAAAATGTTTCCCAACTTAGGAAATGCTATTGGGACACTTTTCCCACACTCTCTCATGACTTTCATGACTTTTACAAAATTCGACAATTTTAATTAAGCCAATTACATGTTGATTTTTGACTGACTTTGACTCCTCATGGACAAAGACCGAGCAAAACTTGTCCAAATGAGCTAAGACTTGGTCCAAGGGTGTAGGGGTGTATGAAAAATTTGATTTGAGTACTCATACCCCTATACAAAACACCCAAGGACCATTTTTTTACATTTTACATCGAAAATAATTAAAAATCCCCAGTTTGCGGGAATTTTAATTATTAAAAAATTCCTATCAAAACTTAATGGAATTCCGCGAGACTCTAGGCCATGTCTAACATGGTCATTTACAACATTCATAGACCTTATTTACATAGGTCTCGTCCCTTAGAAAACCTTTCACTACTTTGGATAAATTATTGTGGGAGTAAAAAACTCAAGGGAAATTAATAAGGCTGAAAAGCCCAATTAATAACCTGAGGATAAAAAACACTCAGTGAAAGGAACTCTCCTAACGACGAAGTCCTAATGCAACTAACTTAAAATATGATCCATGTAGACATATTACATTATTATCCCACGCAAGGGAGCGGAAATTCCAATTACAACAAAATGTTGAAGGTCAAAACTGCCTTGTAGAACCAACAAGTCTTCAACTTGGTAGCACCATTAGGTGCATATCTTCATGTTACATGGAGTTGGTCGCCTAGTTGAATACGTGGTCAACATGGACCAATAATTTATGTCATTTTACTATTTAGGAGACATTCAATTTGAAGTGCATTCCTTGAGTTCTTTTTACTATACCCCCAACCCATAGGTTCTACTGTGCCATTTATGGAAGTCCTAAAAGGAAAGAACTCTCTTGTCATATGCTGCAACAATACATGTTTTACAATACCTTATCTTACAAACCCTAACCCACAAATTAATGATATTAGTAGTCATTCTATGTACAGATTATAAGCAATGACCCAAGGTACAAATGATTATGCAACAATTCAATTTGATTTCAATTTTCTATTCTGAAAATTACATGTACAGATCTATGATCCTAGAATCTATGATGTTATGATGTATCGCTATGATGTTATGATGTATCGCTATGATGTTATGAATCACTTGAGAATCCATGATGTAAATTTTCAATATAAATTAAAATGTTAAATATATATTTCTAAAAAATAGGGTTAGGGTTCCCAATCCCTGATTCCTAATTTTGAGACAAGTGTCGCATCCGCACCGGATTTTTTAGCCAATTCTGATTGCACCCATGGTTCATATAACTTTGTTATTAACACAAAATATAGGAGAAAGCATAGATAGAATGTGACCTCTTGTGTGATTCTTCATTTGGGTTGATGTAGCTTTTGAAGAATAAAGTTTAGTTATGGTTTTCTAGTGATTAGCATGTGGTTCCCTAGCTAGTGTTTGTTATGCTTGTGAGAAGCTTTCCTTGGAATAAGTTGTAATGGTTTTGCATTTCCAACTCGGGATCTGTTACCTCCCGGTTGAACCGGGAAGGACTTAGGATGATCCGCAAAGATTGAACAAGGCACTTGTTCAAAATTAGAGTTCAGAAGTCTTGTTGGGCACCATTGCCCCTTCTCCCTTTCTTCTGCTTTTCTTCTTCTTCTATGCATGTTCCATACCCCCCTGGGGGGAATTGTATAAAATGAGCTAGCATGAGGTCTCCAATATGTAAAAGACCCATCTCACCTAAGACATTGTTATTAGTACATACTCTAGAGTGTTTTTTTTCACTTGGTCCATTATACCTCACTTCGACGACTTATAATGTTCTAAGTTTTTTCACTCATACCTCCAAAGATGGAGTGTGTCCTAATGGTCGTGCCTTAGTGTGTTTTGTTTGAGTCTAGTGTCAAATGTGTATTACCATGCTAGTTATTTGTCCTGAGTCTTATGGACATGCATTAGTTCCTTCTAAGACTTTTTAAACGTAAAATGTCTAGTCAAAATGACGTTTTACCTTGTAATTTTATGTAATTTATTAATAAGTTGTACTAGGAGGTGTTAATCACCCAAGGGAGTATTATTTTCTTACTCAGAATACCCCCTTTACCCTAGTACTCCCTTTTCGAGCAAAATAATTGATTTTTACCCATAAAAATCAATTATTTCCTCAAAAAAGGTGAATTAATCTCTTCCTATTTTTAAGGAAACGTGTCGGGGACATGCTTTTAGCTTGTCTCCAGTTCACTCTCCCTCACTGCTGGTTAGTGACACTCGTGGCAAGTTAGGAGAGATTTGATGGCGAGTTGAGTGAGGATGTTGATGATCTCAAGGAGAGGTGTGCCCTCTCTCTTGAGAGGTGGCACACTCTCCTTGAGGGCATCAATCCCAAGGTGAGGCGCACCTTCCCTCTTGACATGTGTCGCCCTCTCTCTCCCTTGAGCTTGAGATGTGGCACACTTTCTCTTACTTTGCTAGAGTGGTGGCACATTCTCCCTCACATGTGGCATGCATCCTCCCTTAGTGAACTCGCCTTCTACATTAGGAAATGCACCCCCTTTACCTATTTAACCAAGTGACCTCTCCCTCATTTAGCTAATGGGAGTTTGGCTTGCTTGAGGTTGTATTCTTCTTGTAATATCGTTTTGGAATAAAGAAAGACTTTGGAGGTCAAATCAATGTTGTGTACATGTTGTGTGGATGCTATTTGTCTAGTTCTTAATACATGAGGTAACTGTAGGCTAAAGTTTCTGCAGTTATTTTCGTTATTTTGTCCTTTGAAGGGGTGTTATCACCCAATAGGATAGGATCTTATTAAGTTGATTAAATTTTTAAGATCGTATTGCTTTCTTACATTAGTGATTTAAGATTTGCATGTGCTTTCAGTTGAATTGACATGCCATCTAAGTTTCTTTTGTAGGGTGTTAGAATAACGTTGTTGTGCTCGTTTAACCATAGACAATGCTACACCATTGTCACCCAACCATTGGTGCAAAGCCATCCCCGAGCACCTTAACCTTTGACAGAAAAAATGATTCCAGGAAGCCACACCATAACCAACAGATAACCAAGAGTGTGTACTTTCTCCAAGGGTAGTGCACAAGAGAAAGTACCAGAAAGACTGAACAAGATAAAACCGTACAACTGCAGTTGTTGTTGCTTCTCCTCCAAACTTGCGCACTGTTTTTGGTTTCCTGAGTGAGAGTGAGTGAACAAATGATCCAAGACATCCTCTATTTATATTAATCTGTCCAGTGAATTTTCTAGCTGGGCCGACTTGACTTTCTGGTAATTATATTTTTTGTTTATCTTTTTCCTGTGAGGCCAACTTGTCTTCCTAGAGGATAATATCTTAATATTATATATTCTACTGAGCCGACATGTCTTCTAGGGTTTTCACACATCTGTTTAGGGTTTCTCTTGCTTTCAGAATATTCTATTCTAGTCAAAGGTTATATATGGAGGTTAATACCTCCCACAGCTACCATAATATCAACACTCCCTCTTAGCTAGGGAGGTATTAATGGTATCAATCACATCCATCCATCTTCACATGGCATGGGAAAGACTCACAGTCTTGTAGACCATTCTATAGGTAGCATCATCATAGATCAAGTCACGAGTATCATCATCACTATCAGCATCATTTGGTAGCAATCTGGCATCAAAACATATCGTCGTACTTGTTCTTGGTATTCTTCTGTCATAGACAATATCACAATATTGATGAGCCTCATTTAGATATATTGATGATCCATCTCCACCACCATGTGTCTATCACCTTAGGTCATTCTTGTCCCGTGACAAGAATCATGACCTCATCGGAGCCACATTCACCCATAGTTTTAAAAACCGAAACCGGTACCGGAACCGGTCGAGGGTCCAACCTGAACCGGAACCGGAACCGGTAATAAACCGATCGAACCGGTTTCAATGAACCGAGTTTTTAAAAAATACATAAAATATTTAAATTTTAACAAAAAAAATATATTTTTAAGATTTTAAATCATGTTTCCAAAGCATTAGAGACAATTAGAGACAACATATCCAAAGTATGCTCATGAATATATCAAAACGACACCAAGTGCAATACATATCTAGAGATCGGAACATAAATACATAATCAATGATGCTCTAAATGGCCTCTACAACATCAAATAACATACTAAGTTAGAGTCACTGATACTATAGGTGGGAATGCCAATGAAAAATACAAAATAGTCATAGGGTAGATACTAGAACCGTAGATGGAAGAATCTCATAGCTCATGAGTCGTGACTGTCAGTAGTCCTTCGTGTCATAATCATCAAGATTGGCATCACTACCACTTCTCTCTCCTCCATCCTCCTCCCCTATATCCAATGCAATCCGTGCATTTGTTGATGTGGAATCTGGAGGATGACCCCTCGAGGATCACCATCATCAAAAGTGACCGGATCTAGCACTAGTTCATTAAGATCCAAGTTGGCTAATGCCAACTCAACACTGTTGTTCAAACCCTTATCATCAGAAAACACATCCCACATCTTTGTCTTTCCCTTCAACTACTCTTCTCTCTGCTTGTATATAAGACGGAGGTTGGTGTGCACATACACTACTAAGTCACCAGACACGACGACAAACTACAAAGAGAAGAGTTCAATAGAAGAGTTTATACTTGAGTGAAAGGTACATTTTTACTGGGGTTGTGACAAAAGAGTTCAACAATCAATGCCACCAACATCGAGGTACATAAAGAGCTTGGTTCTCTTGATTAAATGGCACTTCCATACCCTCATACATGATAGAATCCAGTGGAAACATTGCAATCTTGCCAATCTTGAAATCCTGAAAACTGCTAAGTCTGCTGAATTTTGAATGGGACCTAAAATTCTACTTTCTCCATATGAAGTCCAATGAGGTTGGAACCACTCTCAAACATCCTGAAACAATTAATGGTAATGATAAAAATTTAAGTAAAAGTGACATTCTCCTTTATCTTTCATTTTCATCCTTTTACTTTAAGAATTTAACATTACCATTAATTACTACCCTCAGCTGCACACCAAAACACCTTACAACTCCAACTTGTTACTTAGGTTTTAGGTTTTAGGGGGTTTTAGGGGGTTTTAGGGGGTTTTAGGTTTCTGGGACCAAACCGGTCGGTTTGGTCATAAACCGGCCGACCGGTTCGGTTTATTGACCGGTTTGAACCGGTTGACCATCAAACTGGTCAAACCAGCTGGTTTCGGTTTCGGTTCAACGGTTTTTAAAACTATGCATTCACCTCATAGTTGATCCTCTCATAGGATCACTCTGTGAATGCATTTAGCTCGATGCTATCAGACACGTGTGTCTAGCACCTCGGGTTGTTCTTATCCAATGACAATAATTATGACCACATCGGAGCCACAAACACCTCATGGTGATCCTCTCATAGGATCACTCTGTGAATGCATTCAACTCGTTGTTATCAGACACGTGGAATTGCACCTCAAGCACCTCGAGTCTTCAGTTCGTTGAAGACTACATCGGAGCACATCTACTTTGGATGTAGATGTTCCCTATCTCCCCTGATTTGCAGCCCAGTTCCTGTGGAGATAGAGTCGGCCCAATGCTTATCAGGGCTACTGACCTACTCGTGAGAGTTTCAAGGCGTGATGCAATTCACACATAGGAGATCTAGCAACAAATCGAATCTTCAGTCCGTCGAAGATTACATCTAGGCCTATTCCCACATGATCAAGTCCGCCTGATCAAACTTGGAATATCAGCATGATGTTGCAATCATCAACACTCCCCCGGGGAAACATTTGCATTCCTGCCAAGCTTTTCCTAGACAGAGGCTTAATGCAAATATCAACTATCTGCTCATCTGTGGATATGTGATGGAGCCTCATTGTTCCTTCCTGCACCATGTCTCTGATGAATTCCTGCAAGATCCTTCGAAAAGCCACCCTGCTTCATATCTTGCGTTACTGGCTATGATATATGACTGAGCGCTCCACTTATCTACTTCCTTGCTTGTTTGGAAATCCTGCTCGATCCCAAGGTGCTAGATTTGTCTTCTGCACTCCCAATCCAAAAACTGTATATATCGATAGCCATACTTCATCATCAGATATCAATCATATCTATTTGTACCACATCATAGGTATCTGCATGCCAATAATACGGTCATGGCTCAACCATATATTGGCACAAGGTGATCTCTACAAAGAAAATGTCTATCCCATCACACAACTTCCTCAGATGTGTCGTCATAGGTGTGGCCATGGATTTCCTGTCCATCACGTTAAACCTCTTCAGTCTCCTCACTGAAGATCTCATTTGGTGCTAGCCATGCTTCCAATCCCAATATATCCAGTCAAGATCCTTCATCTCAATCTCTGAAATCAATTCCCTCTATCTGAGAGAATCCTCGGACCACGCTTCTGTTTGCTACATGCCCCTTTGCATTTTGCAAAGTGTCACGAAACTATGATGGTTTCTTCTTGATCACTGACTCCCTCTCAGATTTATCTCTTATGACTTGCCCGAAACAAGAAACAAGAACAAAATATCCATGGTATCCTCCATGAAAGATATCTTGCCTGGAGTCTAGGTCAGTAACCAAGAACATCTCCTAAAGGAGATCAACTTCATCTCATAAACAATAAGAATTTACATAAGAACAAGAATATCTCCTAGAGAGGAGATCAACAAGTGTATCTCTAGTATTAAGGGGTTATTATAATGATCATAACTTCAATAGATCAAGATACAGCATAAGATCATAATAATTCCATAACAGCTAGAGACATCAATTTTTAAATAATCAAACCTGGAGTCTTCACTGCTAGGGAGGGTGCGCTTGTTCCTCTGAATGTACTGAATTCAAAATCACTGCTTGGACAAGGTCTCTTGTACATCCCCTACAAACACACTCATGCTTTGCTAGATGATATAACTTGAAAAGAATATACAAGTGCATACCTTTGAAATTTGTAGTATCGTTCAACGTGTCTTCTAATCTGAAACTAGACACCATCTTGACAAGAAGAGGTTAGAAATTGAATAAAAAAGGTTCAATGGTTAGAACAAGCTAGAAACCCTAAAATTTCAAATTTGACCACAAAAATCAATTTTGACCAAAAGTCAACCTTTGACTTTGACTTCGACTCATCAACCTTTGACTTTGACCAGTGAAACATTGACTTTGACCCAAAAACTCAAACTTGACGTTTTTGCTGGCTAAGGGCACCAGAGTGTGCGCTAGGACTCGAAAATTAGGTTCAATGTTTCACTGAAAGTGCCCAAGAATTTAGGTTTAGGGTTTGCTGCAACTGCAAAATCAGAAAACCTAGTTGTAGCTGCAACTGGTGCTACAACGAGCTCAACAAGGAACTCCCGATCTACCTTCCAGCGGTTAGACTGTTCTGAAGGTAGTGTGGTCCCATAACCTGTTAGAATAATGTTGATGTGCTCGTTTAACCATAGCCAATGCTATACCATTGTCACCCAACCATAGGCACAAAGCCACCCCCGAGCACCTTAACCTTTGACAGAAAGAATGATTTTAGGAAGCCACAATAGAACCAACAAATAACCAAGAGAGCGCACTTTCTCCAAGGGTAGTGCACAAGAGAAAGTACCAGAAAGACTGAACAAGATAAAACCGTACAACTGCAATTGTTGTTGCTCCTCCAAACTTGTGCACTATTTTTGGTTTCTTGAGTGAGAGTGAGT
The DNA here is from genome assembly GCA_009831015.1 of Picea engelmannii. NCBI lineage: Eukaryota > Viridiplantae > Streptophyta > Pinopsida > Pinales > Pinaceae > Picea > Picea engelmannii. Next base: position 39,399 of record ML809988.1, on the reverse strand, counting down.
GAACAAATGAGCCAAGACGTCCTTTATTTATATTAGTCTGTCCAGTGACTCTTTTGGCTGGGCCAACCTGACTTTCTAGGAATTATATTTTTTGTTTATCTTTTTCCTGTGAGGCCGACTTGTCTTCCTGGAGGATAATACCTTAATATTATATATTCTGCTGAGCCGACATGTCTTCTGGGGTTTTGACACGTATGTTTAGGGTTTCTCTTGCTTCTGGAATATTCTATTCTAGTCAAAGGTTACATATGGAGGTTAATACCTCCGACAACTACCATAATATCAACATAGGGAACACCATATTTAACAGAAAAGGGAGATTAAAAACCCCCTTTTTGCAAGTATTTAGCTTTGTAGATTCCTCATCCTTGGAGAAGTGGTTGGGTCAGACTTGACCAGCCTTCCACGAGATCTAAGGCTTTAGTGGACAAAGTCCTTCAGCGCAATACGAAAGGACCCCATAGCCCAAAGGAGTTCCATATCTCAAGCTTTCTACATCTCTCTTCTTTATTATTCAATCTTCTTTGGTTACATTTTTTCCATGCAAAATCCAAATCCATACTTTAAATCTAAACTTTAAATAGATCTACTTGCATGCATATTTAATTTAGATCTATATTTCTCTCTTACCTTTTTTAATCATTCAAGTTAGATCTAAATTGGAAAAAGGTCATCTTTTAGTATTCATTTTTCAAGTTAAATTTAAACACTAAAGGATAGATCTAGTACTTCTCAAATAAAGAGTTTTAACTCTATATTTATCCAATCTAAGTACTCGCTGTTCGTTGCTTGAACAGCGAACAAAAGTCACTAGAAAAGCTAGATTAACGTTGATTTCTTTAGTTGGTTTGCTAACCTTACATTTGCCTTTTATTTGGAAAATTTTCGTGTTAGACTAACAACCTTTTGCGGGTTATTCTAAAGTGATTGGGGCAAAAACTTGAATTTTTTTTTCCCAATTCGTGAACTGGTAGAGAGAAGCTCTGCCCGATTTTCGCGGATCTTGGGCATCCAAGACCTCCTTGGGCACCTTATCTTCCTTCTCTTCGCGTTCTCCTATCATTTGTAAGTTTGACTGGATACTTAAGTTATAAAAGACCAACAAACATTCCTTTTCGATATTCTAAGCTTGAAGGAGCTAGTGGGATAACACACCATCCCTCTCATCCCCCCTACCCAGGGGGGATTGCGTCATTTTTCGTCATTTTTACTTTTTGTCTAATTTTCTCTGATTAAGTAAGATAAAATTGACTAAAATCAACCAAGACAATCTGCAAAACATTTCCTTTTGGTTTTTCATTCATGCAATGGTTAGAAGGTGTTGACCACCTATTTTGACTAGGGGGTCAACTCCATGTGCCATGAAGCTGTGTACCTGATGGTGAAACAAAGTTGAAGACTAACTGGTTCTACAAGGCAATTTTTTCCCTCAACACTTTTTTTTGTAACTGGAATTTCCGCTCCCCTACGTGGAATAATAAAGTAATGGGTCTGCATGGATCATATTTTAGGTTAGTTGCCTAGGACTTTATCATTAGGGAAGTCCTTTCATTGAGTGTTTTTTTTCCTCAGGTAATTGATTTGGCCCAACCAGCCATTTTAATTACCCTTGAGTTTTTCACTCCCAATAATCCTCCAAAGTGGTGAAAGACATTCTAATGATCAAGCCCAATGGGTGACTAGGGTCTAGGAATATAGACATCTCCTAGAGTCTTACGGAATTTCGTCGAGTCAAAGTAGTTTTTTTAATTTTTTAAAGTTACCAAATTAATGGTAATTTTAACTAAATTTGATGTAAAAATGTAAAAACTAGGTCCTAGGGGATTTTGATAGGGGTGTGAGTACTCAAAAGAAATGGAATGAGACACCCTACACCCTTAAACCAAGTTTTAGCTCAATTGGACAAGTTTTGCTAGGTCATTTTCCATGAAGATTCCAAGTTAGTCGAAGTCAACAATTTAATTGCTTTAATTTGGCTAAGTAAACATGTCATTTTTTGTAAAATGAGCAAACAGGTTAGAGAAAGAGTGGGAGATGATGCCTAACCCCTTTCCTAAGTTAGAAAACCACTTTTTTAACTTAAACTCACTCCCCACACCTAGCCACTACCACAACTTGACATCCCCCCTAGGGAAGTTGCGCCCCCTTGGTGAGGAAAACATCCAAACTCAAAAAATAAAGTGATGGAACACCTAAGCTCCTAAAGTGCGCCCCCCTAGTAATTCAACTTAATGTTTGACTTGTCAAAAAGGTGTTCCTCCTCACCCTCACTCATCTCTCACAAACCCTAAACTACCAAAACCCTAAAAGTGCATCCTCCTTGAGATTGTGACTTTTCTTTCATGAGGGGACACTTGGAGCTCATCCAAGAGGGGTCCCTCTTACCCCTCCCTCATTTCACATCTATTCTCAGTGTACTATTACTATGCCCAAATATCCCCCACTCCTCTCCCATTCTTCTCTCTTTCTCTCATTTGCTCTTGCTCTTGTGTAAAGCTTGTTGCAAGTATTAGCAACAACCTTTATCTATTCGAATAAAATAAATCTTTGGAGGATCCATGGTGCATTGAAAGTCTTCTTGGTGCCATCTTGCTACATTGGAGGTGATACTTGTTTGGTTTATTTTCTTTGTGTATGCATTTGTTATAGATCTAGAGTAGAAAGTCCAAGCAAAGTATTTTGCTTGGGTAGATCTATGGTTGTAGTATTGTAGATCTAGTGAGTATTTTTGGGGATTTATAAAAGTATTTTGTTTCATCTTTAAGATCTACTCACATCTTCTCTTTTATATAGCTTTGTTTCACAAGATTTGCATGTCACCCAAGGGTTTTGTGGACAAATTTCAGATCTGGAAATTTGTCCCTTCACCCAACTCAAGCCTCTTTAAATTTCAGCTCTAAATTTTTGTACATTTCCATTCATATTTTGGGAATTCTAACTCTCTTGAATAGGTCATTCAAATATATTTGCTTGTTGGTTTTTTGCAGATTTGAACCAGAAAAGTGGAGGTGCAGCCCATTTGGGGCCATAAAATGTCGAGAAAAGGCCTCCCAAGTTGGGGTATTATTCACCCAACTCTTCTCTCTTCTTCTATCATTATAACCAAGCCCAAAGAGAGTCTCTTGGGCTTGCATTTCTTTCTAAGTTTAAATTTTCTGCAATTTATTTCATAAATGTGCCTAAACCTTGTATAGTGGATTGGCCTAGCCACCCATGCAAAATCGTAAGGCTAGAAGTTAGATTTATTTTCAGCTTTGTTATTGTATTTTAAGTTTGTCCCACTTTCCCTCAAGGCAAGGTTGAGAGGCTAAGATCTCTTTCTTTTCCTTTCAAGTATTTGTTTATTTCAGTCACCCACTTGGGCACAAAACCGGTAGGTTTGTCCTCCATCTTGTGCCTTGGTTAAGGTTGCAAGTAGTTAGTTTCTTTTCAATTTCATTTAATTTCCTTAATTCTTTTGCCTACACCCTGCAAAGAGGATTGGCCTAGCCACCCATGCAGTATCATAAGGCTTGTTTCATATGCTAAGTTGTTAATAGTTGTTTATGCTTCTAGTTTCATTTAGTTTCTTTAAAGTTCATTGTTTATATTTCACATGGTTAGAGACATCTTTATTTTAATATCTTGTATAAGCTCTTGGAAGCATTTTTCTTTTGGAAATTTGTTTAAATTGGATCTATAAGCATATTGTTCATTTCAATTATTTTCAAGCTCTATCTCCTTAAGCATTTTAATACAAGTAATTTTATTTGTTTAATCAATTAACTTGTAGCTTTAGGAGGGGTAATTTACCTAGTTTAATTAGAGCATCCTTTACTGATACAACTTTCGCCACCAAAAAGGAGGCTTGTGGAGGCTACTTGGGGTGCTAGGTCGGGGATGATCTCACGGCACTAGGTGTCCCTCTTGTTGAGCACCCAATTTTTCCTGGTTGACCTGTGGAGCTAGGGTAAGGCCTTGTTTGTCTTGCTTATTGAACACCCAACAATCATTTTGGCCACAACGATAGGAGTATAGGGAAAGTCACCTAGTTTAGATTTGCAACTTCACCTCACCTAATTCAACCTTAAAATTTACTCACACAATTTGTGCTTCAAGTTCATAATCTAAATTTAAGTTGTGTATAACTTTTACTTTCCTGCAACTTTACTTTCAAGCATTATCTTTATTGCATTTACTTTACAATTGGGCATATCTATTGGTGAATGGTGTATCTTTGAAGTTGCGCATTAATCATCTTGGTGGCTTTTCTTTCAAGTTTTTGTTCCCTTGAAGTTGTGCATTAGTCTTTGAGTGCCTCCATTAGAAGTTGTGCATCTCTCTTGGGCATCCAAGCTTTGTTGTAGTTGTTTTATTTGTGGTGAATACATCATTGAACTATCTCTCTTTTACATACCTGCAAAATCAATTAAGTGGTTAGTTCAATTATTGTTTCATTAGTGTAATAGATCTAACAAGTGCTTCTGTTATTTCATTTGTAAATTGGCAATTAGTTGTATTTTTGTACATTGTAATCATCTAGCTATTCTTCAATCTTTGGTAATTGTTGTAATTGTAGCTCATTTGTATTAATTTGTAAAGTTATTCTTTATTTTTACTTAGATCTTTTGTTGTAACTTTAATTGACCCCTTGCCCAACCTTTAGGCACTAGTCTTAGTTGACTTTAGGGAAAGGGTTGATTTTCATTAAAGGTGTGCATTGCATTGTCGTCTGTCATATAGGCAAGCTCCCCCTTACCTTTAATAAACTAAAATTAACTCCTATAATTCATTTAATAATTCACATAGTAACTAGGGTCTACCCCCCTTGGCTTCCCTAGGAGTAAGCCTAGACGGAAGAAGTCCAAATCGAGGTGACAAGTGGGTTTGGACTTAGGCATTGTGCCTCCAAGGACACACTTAGTGGATTGAGACTTTTCCATGTTTGGAAGTGTGTATTAGGACGGCAATAAAAGACAATCTTTAGATCAATTATCTAGTTTTCATTTCAGAGTTCTTTCAACTAGTTTTCTTTTTTTTGCAAAGAGTAATTAACCTTCCGCATCATAATCTCAGTATGTTCTCTGCCTCGTGAGTTTAACTCGATCTCGTCATATCAGAATAGATTTTGAGTAGTGTGGAGTACTTTAATTGGTTAACATTTCATTTCGTTGAAGAGTAATGAACCCTTGCCCATCAACGCTTAGTATGCTCTCGTCTTCACAAGTTTAATTCGACCTTAACAGACCATAATAGCTTTTGATAGAGGCGTAGTAGTAATTAGACAACATTTTCTATTTCTACTCAATCTTACAATCTTCAATCATGAATGGTTAGATCACTATATCTAATCCATCTCGCGTAATTAATCTAAGTGCAATCCAAGCAAAAACCACTTAATTAATTAAAACCGGTGTTGCAAACATCAACATCGACAAAATATCGTTGAGGCTCCGAAAATGAAAATATCGACAACATCAGGGAAAATATTGGAAAATGTTGTAAGAATGAAAAACAATGTTGTAAGAATGAAAATATCAGAAAATATCGCCGACCCTAAATTTGAAGATAATATCGCCAACATTGCGATATTATGATGTTGGTAACACTAATTAAAACTAATCAAGAGAATTTCAAAACCTTTTTCCTTGCACCAATACACTTTTGGCACTGGTTTCTACAATATTGTTGACGATATTGTAGCTTCGGGAGGTATTCCCACAAGAGGCCAAGGTGTCAGGCATGTGAGAATTTTCGTTGGCACTAAACGAGCCTTTCGTTTCAGTGAAATCGGCCTAGAAATGAGCCTAGGGCCTCATGGGAGAGTTGATGGGCTTTGTGGGTTTGTGTAGGGGTTTCACACTCACAAAGATGATTAAAATATTCTAATTAATTGTTGAGTTTAGAATGGGTACCCAAACTCACTCATTAGACTTGTATATAAAGGAGAGAGGTCATTGTGACAATTGATCATTGTGCATAATGGAGTTAGCATCAGTGAGAGTGCATTTGTGCTAGGAGCTTGGAAATTTCAACAAGGGAAATTATGCAATTGTGACAATCTGGCCTAGGGTTTCTGATTATTGTTTTTAGCCAAGGAAGGCTTCTTTCCAGCCAAGAGAAAGACACACATGTGAGGGAGAGAAGGAGAAAACCGCATGTGTGAGAGAAAGTACAGTTGCATGTGTGAAGCAGCCACACGTGTGAACATGTACAATGCGAACAAATCGTACTGTACAGACATGTACGCACGTGTGAGAGGGACAAGCCAGTCCGCACGTGTGGAAAATTTCTGGGCAGGACAGCAGGTTGGTACTGCTGACATTAGCAATCACACAACTGACATCAACAAGTGTGCAGGTGGAAGTTGAGAAAATTTGCAAGCATAAGATTTTTCGGGTATTTTTGTTGAGTTTGTATTTTGCTGATTTTTCTGGTTTGTGGAGGGCAAGGTTGTCCTCAGATTTTGGTGAAATTGTATTGGTTGGGAGGGTTGGTTCTGCCCTCAGAATTTTTGAAATTGACAAGGTTACAAAACAAAAAAAAATTGTCTCTTGTGTATTGATGATTCATCTCTGATCTTGTTGTTTCCATTGCATATAATTTCAATCAATAATTTTCAGTGTAAAAGTGTTCAATGATAACAGCTAGGGTTTTACTGTTTGCGCATTAGGAAGCAATTTTTAGATCTGAAAATTAGTCACATAAGGTTGTATGTGAAAATTGACATGGCATCAGAGCTTGGGATCTAAAGAGAAGGGGATCATATTGAGACACATTTTTTGGCTACAACACTGGAGGAGTGTTGTTCTTGTTAGCTTTTGGGGTAGCTTAGACAGGTACTTCTGCATTGGCGGTGCCTAGCATGCGGAGGTGTCTGAGAAACACTCTTTAAAGTGGCTTTTATGTAATGACTAAAGTGACTTTTATAAGGTTGAGTGACTTAAGTGATTTAAGTCATCTCAACGAAAGATTAAGTCGTGACCGTTAGATTGTGACATCTAAGATCTAATCTTGGCCATTGTGATCTAGGGTTAGGGTTTTAGTCATTAGGGGATTATAAAAGCAGATCTAAGGAGAGTGAGAGGCACACAATGAGTGCGTAGGAGCAAGAGGGAGTCTTGCTCATGTACTTCTGTATGAGTGGGCAGGGTTGAGGAAGTGTGCAGGGGGCAGCGAGGGAGATAACATCCATGTGGGCTAGGCTATCAGCTGCAACATTGTAATTCCTTTGATGGGCCATTATCCCAGGATGGGAGCCCAGGATTTTATTAATAAAATCAAACGCATAACTAGTTTTCCCGGAAGGGTTTTTCTAGGGGTATTTACTCAAATATCTCATGTGCAATGTGTGTATGGTTTCTGTTTTATTTTAAATTGCTTCCGATAATTATTTTGTTGAGTAACCTAGTTGTGCTTTAATTCGGTAAAACGTGTTTTGCTCGAAATTAACTGCCAGGTGCTAGGTTAGCAGATTTCAACATGGTATTAGAGCCTGGACTCTAAGGAAGTCGAGTTTGCATAGATCGAGATTCTGCAACATGATTTTTTTTTTTAAGTTTATAGGACAACAGGAAATTTATTTTTTGCATGACTATAGCTGCAGAGAGGTACGACCGCCGCCGTACGGATCCATACGACATATGGACTACATTTCCATGTGTGGAATTGGTTATGGATTGAGAGGCTGTGGAATTGTGTGGAGGGACCATTCGCGAGCTGTTGGTCGTGCAGAAGGATTCGTTGCTAACGATTGTGAGTGAAGGCGAGAGGATCCGCCAACCACCGCAAAGAATATACACACGTGGAGCTGAGGAAGAGAAGTTGTAATTGTTGAATGGGAAAATTGATTGGATGCTGGAGAAGAGCCACCGAAAAAGAACGTGGGTTGTGAGATCCATGGCATTTTTGGTGGCATGAGGTCTGGTAGAGGGGCAGCTGGTGCATGGGTAGCCTGAGATCTGCGTGGATAAAATCCGCTGAGAATTGACGACATTGGGAGCTGCACGACCCTGAGGCAGAGATAAATCCTGCGAGGGTCGAGAAGCAGCAAGGGCTGCAGAAGATTGGCATCCACCAAGATTAAAGCTGACAACATATTGAACAAATCCGCCAAGAGCAGCCGCGCAGGTGCTAAGGAGTCGTGTCAGGATGTGTGGAGATGATCCGTCAACAAGAGAACGGGCGATTGTGAGGCTGTGAGTGCAGCAGACAACGGCAGTGGCCGCATATAACAACAATCGGGACTGAGGTCAAAGAGTCGGTGCAACAAGGATTGACGGTTGGGGCAACTAGCCACTGGGTGGAGAAGAGGCCTCGGGCAGACTGGGCAAGCAGCCGCCAACAGCTGCTAAGTCAGCTGCCAGCAAGGCAGCCAACAAACTGACAGGGACAACATGCAGCTGGTCTGCTCAAAAAATGCTCAGGCAGCACACAGAGGCTTTAGGAAGCCCTGGGGCACGATTGTGTAGGGGTCTAGGCAAAGGGCAGTAGGACTTGGCAGCAGGTCCATGAGGCCAAATTTGAGTTTTTTCAGCAGGTTGTCGAGATGGCAGTGTTGGGGATGGGTTGTGGGAAGTGACTCATCTCGCCATATGACGGGAATGAGATCAATGTTCCTTAGTGTTTCAGAGAAAGGCTCAGACTGCCATTTAAAGAGTGGGGTGTGCACCACGCATGTAGTGAAGGGGGTTGGATGTGTCAGATTCCAGCTAGAGTCAAGAGTTTCTTTGGAGGTGGCATGATTGTTATATGTTCCAGGGATGAAGTTGCTCTCAGTATCAACATTGGAGGACATGGGGTATGGAGTTATGTTCGAGGATGGACATATACTCATACGTTCAGAGGGACTCTTGCTCATGTACTTGTGTTTGAGTGGGAAGGGCTGAGGAAGTGTGCATGGGGAAACGAGGGAGATAGAAGCCATGTGGGCTAGGCTACCAGCGACAACATTGTAATTCCTCTGATGGGCCATTATCCCAAGACAAAAGCCCAAGATTTTATTAATAAAATCAAACTTGGAACTGGTTTTCCTGCAAGGGTTTTTCTAGGGGTATTTACCCAAATATCTCGTGTGCAATGTGTGTATGGTCTGTTTTTTTTTAATTGCTTCCGCTGATTATTTTGTTGAGTAACCTAGTTGTGCTTTAATTCAGTAAAACGCGTTTTTCTCTGAATTAACTGCCAAATGCTAGGTTAGCAGATTTCAACAGTTCTTTTTCTTGTTCTTGTTTCGGGAAGGTCAAAATGGTGAACACATTGAAGCTTGAGGACATGTTGGAAGGGGCAACCAACTTTCGGGCTTGGAAGGCAAGGGTTCTCCTTCTATTGGAAGAAAATGACCTCAAGGGGTATGTTGAGAGTGTGGTTGCAGGTCCTACTGATCCGTAGGAATTGACAACACACAAGAAGAAGGAAGTGAAGGCCAAGCGGGTATTGCTAGAATCCATGAAGGATCACTTGATCCCTCACATTGCTGAGAAGACATCTGCCAAGGAGATGTATGATGCTTTGCTAGGTCTATACCAAAACAAGAATACTAGTAGGAAGTCGCATTTGAAGCACCAACTTCAAATTGTCAGGATGTCCAGTGAGGACACAATTGTGAGCTACCTTATGAAGATTACTCAGATCCGAGATCATCTCGTAGTGATTAGTGAGACAGTTAAGGATGTTGAGTTGGTGAATGTAACGTTGAGAGGTCTTCCCAGGTCTTGGGAACCATTTGTGCAGGGGATATGTGCACGAGAGACGTTACCAACCTTTGATAGACTATGGACAAATTGTATCCAGGAGGAGACTTGGTTAGTATCTAGGGATGATATGGATGGTATGGTGAAGAGTAGTAGTGATGAGAACTAGGCCCTTGCAGCCCGCACTAGGAAGGGAAGAAGAGGTTCTCTAGGCAGAAGAGATTCTCCTGGGAGAAGGGATTCTCACGAGAGAGAAGCATCTCCAGAGCCGAGACGGAAAAAGAATCTTAGCAAGATTAGATGTTTTGAGTGTTATGACTATGGTCATTATGCTTCATAGTGTCCACACTGGAAGGGAAGAGGAAGAAGGCAGCAGGCATCAACCACAGAGTTTGATGAGGTTGCAGAAAGGTTCTAGAGGGAGATCTTGTTGGTCTCCACCCTTTCAGGTACAGTTTCTAGCAGGGGGACTTGGTTGGTGGATAGCGAAGCCTCTTTCCATATGACAGGTGCATGAGAGTTATTTAACACTTTCACAAAGACTGGCTCAGACTGGTGTGTGGATTTTGGCACAGGATCCAAGCATGAAGTACGAGGATCTGATACAGTATCGTTCCGGTTGGAGACAGGTGAGGAGATGAGGGTGTCAAATGTGTTATGGGTGCCAGAACTCAGGAGGATTGTTCTCTTAATCTCGGAGATTGACAAGAATGGGTACCACATATTATTTCGAGATGGACAGGTGTTGTTTGTGCCTAGACGATCTAGCTTCAGATCAACAGTGGTTCTTGGAGTTAGAGAGGGAAATCTATATAGGATGAGGGGCCAGCCTATGAAATATGTGGTCAACAATAACAGAGAGACAGATGAGGAGGAGCAGGTGGCTCCACCAGTGGTGAGGCAGACAACTCCATCAGCAACACAGGTACAAAGGGAGCAGATAGCTCCACCAATGGTGAGGCAAGTAGCCCCACCAATAGTACAGCCTTAGAGGGAGCTAGAGTTCAGAGGGAGTCATCCCTTGGGATCCAGTAGGGAAGAGCAGCCTCCCAAGACAGTTCAGAGACAGTTGGACTTTAGGGGGAGTCAGCATGCTCAGAGGGAGCATCACTCATCTAGAGGGAGTCTACATCCAGGTACAGGTGGAAGAGAGGAGTCTTCCAAGCAGGTTTCATGGGTTGAGGAGGCCAGACAGGAGGTTCAGAGGCAGGAGGCCTCTAGGGCATGTGAGATCTCCATAGAGGATCCACTTGTTTCAACAGGTTTTACTACAGTGACAGAGGAGGCATCCAGTCAGGAAGACTGGAGAGTAGGATTTGCTTCTGTCACAGAGGGAGCAACCAGTGAGACAGACTAGACAACAGGATTTGCTTCAATGACCGAGGGAGCAACTAATGAGGCAGATTGGACAGTAGGATTTGCTTCAGTGACAGAGGGAGCAACCAATCAGGAGGATTGGAGTGTAGTTGTGCTAGATCTAGTGTAGGAGACAGAGCTACTTCCAGTATGGGAGACAGAGGTACATCCAAATGATGATGGATGGGATACCTCCCTTGCTAAGAGGGAGTGTTGATGATATTGTAGCTTCGGGAGGTATTCCCACAAGAGGCCAAGGTGGTAGGCATGTGGGAATCTTCATTGCCACTAGATTAGCCTTTCATTTTAGTGAAATCAACCTAGAAATGAGGCTAGGGTCTCATGGGAAAGTTGATGGGCTTTGTGGGTTTGTATAGGGGTTTCACACCCACAAAGATGATTGAAATATTCTAATTAATTGTTGAGTTTAGAAGGGGTGCCTAAACTCACTCATTGGACTTGTATATAAAGGAGAGAGGTCATTGTGACAATTGATCATTGTGCATAATGGAGTTAGCATAAGTGAGTGCATTTGTGCTAGGAGCTTGGAAATTTCAGCAAGGGAAATTCTGCAATTGTGGCAATCTGGCCTAGGGTTTCTAATTTATGTTTTCAGCCAAGGAA
>ML809988.1:10277-25018 GCA_009831015.1 Picea engelmannii | reverse complement strand
CGACATTGAATTGTTGTTGTAGTCATTGTCATTTTGATAACAAAGCTTACAGTAGATTAGTTGGTGTGATGCTAGCTTGTTCTCGATCTCTAAGGGTAAGCTTGATGAGCTTAGTGAGATGCTTTGCTTGGCTAATGGAATGCTAGGGTTTGCCAGTGATTAGCATTTGGTGCCCTAGCTAGGGTTTGGGATGCATGTATCAAGCCTTGCTTGAGATGAGTTGTAAATGCTTTGCATTTTCTGCCCCAAGATGAGTTGTAAATGCTTTGCATTTTCCGGCCCAAGATGAGTTGATATATTGTAATGTAATCTTCTTTCACGTGAATATAAAGAATTCTCAAGTTCACTGTCCCAATTTAAGCTGCAGATTTGATCTTCTAGATCTAAATTTTTTGGAGTTTTGAGGCAGACTTGTTATGTAGATTTAATGAACAGCTGGGTTGAATGCTAAGCTGATTTAGCATGCTTTCTATGTACTTTCAGATCTGATTTTATCGCAAGTTTAGTGTTGTTAGCTAATGTGATTTTTTAATCAGAATTGTGGGTTAGAACCTGCCCTAATTGCTGCTGAAATGAACTAAAGTTATGTCTTTGTGGTGTCTATACTTTGAAGGTTGCCTAAAATGATTTGTTATTGTAGACCTGAAGTTTTTACAGGGTTCCCAGTAAAATCAGATTCTATGGTGCAGATCTGTGGCATTTTGTGAGGTGAGATTTTTCATTGCCTCACAAAATTTTAACAAGCTATAGTTTTGAAAGATTCTCCTTTGCAAGCTTGTTTTCTCCTTGCCATGGTCAGGATGTTGTCAATGTTGGTCATCATTTTATTCCTAACCCAATTAAACATCAAGGGGACATTATTGTAACGTTTTTGGCCATTTTTTGCTCACGTCTTTTCCAAGTGAGTATTTAGAGATAGACGTTGGGATATGATATTTACTTGGTCAAGTAAATGAGTGATTTGTTGACACCTTTAGTGACCAACATGCAGTCTCAAATAATTGTCTTATTTTTCCACCTTTCCTTCGCTGTCCCCTATTCAAGCTTAAGGGGGGATGTTAGTGTTATGGTGGTTAATCTTGACTTAGTGGTCCGCTTATTGTCCACCATTAGTGGGTTATTAGTTAGCCTGTACATTTTTTGTTACAGTAAGAGTTAGGTAATCTAGATCTAGCACCTATAAATGAGGTTCTCACTTCAATTGTAAATGTTATTCATTGATTAGTAGGAATCAAGATAACAAGGCTATCCACCAAACACTTGTGTCTTGATCTTCTTATGTTGTGATGTGCTTCTAATTGTCTTGGGCTATCGACCCATATATTCAACACAGAGATAATGAAGAATTTTGCCATCTACCAACACAAAAGCACACCTTACTAATCACGGGTGAATGACTAAGCTAAGGGTACCAACAAAGTGTTAGTCCAAGTATTAAAAAGGTATGTTGATTACAAAAAAGACACCGGTTGATAGGTTACATGAAGATGTTTGAGCATATAGAACTAATACTAAAAAGGTCCACTTGGAAAACACCAATCCCGCTAATGCATGGAAATCTTGATAGAATTTTGGGTTCCATCCATGAGAATTGTCATGCAAGAAAGATGACTCTCTGATGATTCCCTTAAAAATTGTTTGCAAAAGCTCAAAAAGCTATTTGAGGATTGGGAACGGAATCTATTTCAATAGATCATGGCAAAGCACGATGTGAAGAAGACCTACCAAGACAAGAAGTTGAAGACCTTAGGCCTCAACGAAGGCGATTATGTATGTCTTTATGAAATCCAAAGGAGGAACAAACCCAAAAAACTAAAGTATGGATGGCTTAGATCATATAAGTTAAAGACCTCATTTGATAATGGATTTGTTGAGTTGGAGAAAATGGACGGAAAACTGTGTTTATTAGGGGAATGTAGCCCGACTGAGAATATTTTAATCTTAAAGAACTAGGACTTGGTTGTGGGTCTCGCACCCAACTGAGTCGATAGTTAGAGGGCTTTGCAAGCTTGGCTAGTCAATTGAAGGATCGAACACCTTAATAGACCGAGACTTTGTGGGGCTTGAGGAGGTCTAACGAGATTCAGGCATTAAGACATGGCTGAGGGAAATGGGCTTAGTGTTTGGAATAGAGATCAGATAGAAAGATCTGTTGATCTTCACTAATGAGAGTGGTGAGAAACATTTTCCCACCACATACGCATTCAATTAGGAGTTAGATACTCATGCTTACCTGACCTAGAACAAGATGACTGACTGGTGATGCCCTTAAAAATCGGCTGCAAGAGCTTGAAAAGCTATTTGAGGATTGGCAATGGAACAAGTTTCAACAGGTCACAGCAAAGCACCATGTGAAGGCTACCAAGACAACAAGCTGAAGACCTCAAACCTCAACAAAGGCGATTGTGTACTTCTATATGACAGTGAAAGAAAGAACAAACCCAAAAAGCTGAAGTATGGATGGCTTAGACCATATAAGTTAAAGACCTTATTCAATAATGGATTTGCTGAGTTGGATACAATGGATGAAAAACTTGCCTTAGTTAAGTGAATGCATCTCAGCTGAGAATATTTCATTCTTAATGAACTAGGACTTGGTTGTGGGTCTTGCAACAAACCAAGACAATAGTCATGCAGCTTGCCAAGCTCAGCCAGTCAATTGAAGGATTGAACACCTTGGTAGATTGAGGCACTGTGGGGCTTGAGGAGATCTAACAGAGCTTGAAACATTAAGATATGGCCGAGAAAAATGGGTTTGGTGTTTGGAATAGAGATTAAATGGAGAAATCCGTTGGTCTTGACAAACAGGAGTGGCAGCAGGATTTTTCCTACCTCATAGTACATACACATTCAATTAGGAGTTAAGTACCCATGCTTACCTGACCTAGAATGATAATGTTTTTTCAAGGCATCAGTTAAACTGTTAAGCCTTAGGAAATCAGTTGCAGGAAGAAGTATACACACGTCTCTTCATGAATGAAGAGGATGAACAAAAGTCATAGTGATTATCTAAGTATGAAGGCATGGGTGTTCAGTATCTCAGGGATTCAGGGGAACATTGGCTCTTCAATTCTCTGAAGGCTTGAGATCTAGGGGCACGGAATTGGCCAAGTTATTGAATAGCAGAAAAAGGTAGTTGTGGTAAAATGATAGTACAAATGTGCCCTGAATCCCTTAGGCGAAAAAACCCGAGAATATGAAAAAATTGTCTAACAAGGCTTGGAAATTTGGAGGGTTGAAAGATGCCAGAAATTTTGAAGATTCAAATCCTGTGATGAATTACCTGAACCTTGGGAGAATAGCTTTCGGAAATTTTGGAGTCAAAAGGACCCCTGAAGATCGGAGGCATGGAAACTGGAAACCCAATATGAAGAAATCTGAGCTCACATGCCCAAAGCTGCACTACCTCCACCTGACCTAACAGCACTGGCAGCCAAGCGATTCACCAAGCAGAAGTTTAAAATGTACACTGACATCCTCTACTAGGTGCATGGAATAACAAAAGATTTGGAAGGTCCGGATCCTAGCAGAATGGAAAATGAGAAGGATAGTCCTGAAGTGGTTGACCAGTGCAGAGTCAACAGCGAACAAGTTAATTAGGCAGACAACAAAGTCTAGAAACTTTGTCAAGCAACATGAATTTTCAAAAGAAATTCTATGGCACTTCAATATTGATGTTATTGACAAGGCTTCCAGTATTTCAACTTCTTTTGATGAATTGACAGATTTGAGGATCACATTCAAAGATGGATTAGATGACCTTCAAGATTTTTGTGAAGAGAATGAGTTTAAATTCTTCTCTCTAAGGAAACCGAGAAAATTGAGCACATTACCATGGTACACCCAGATGAATAGGGGCGAATAGGGGAAACAAGAGCTACAGAGGCCTTGACAAGAATTTGGCCCAGCTTGGATACAATGGGTTTAGGAGCCAGGATTTGGTGAAAATACTTTTACCAGGCAACAGGTGCTGCAGAAATTTCTGTTGAACGCCAAGGACACATATTCAAGGCAAACACAACCATTTAGCATGCAGAATATTGGTACTCCAAAGACCCCACGATGGAGAAGCACTTAGAAGAATGCTCTCATGAGTTTTAGTGCCTTGTGGAAGCAGCAACATGAAGGTGCTGGCTGATCAAGCAGGGCGTTTGCTCCTCAGGATTTTCATGAGGGACCTCTCTGGTCCCCAGAAATTGTTACCTGTAACGGGGAGTTTTTGTAGACTCATATCGCTAGATTGGCCGTGGGACCAATACTCTATCAGATATATGCTTGGCCTCTCCCCTGTTGATCCTCTGTGTGGCCAGTTTCGTGGGTCGTGTGTGTTAGTGCAGTGATAAGGATGGATGGATTGATGTTGTGGTCCCTTGGATTCGTTTCTACAACAGTACAACTATAAAAGCTCCTCTCTCTCAAGCAGATCTCATGTTTTTCCTCCTGAAGACTCTCCAATGACAAAAGGAGCCAATAGGTAGGAGCCCAGACATTATTTCAGAGTCAAATATTATGTCAATATATAAAGTAAGCACTTTGAAACAACTGTCATAGGGAAAAGAGACAATATGGAAATGAATGCTGGAGTCTTTGTTATATGAGTACTATGTGCTTAGTTGAGGGCAATGCAGACAGTTCATTAGAATCTTGGATAATCTTGGCACTAACTGTAGAGTAGGATACGTACAGTAAATCTGTAGTGTGCATCTTGTGCCATCTCTGTATTTATCTCAATAATGTAATGAAATAGCTCTGTTCTTGAATTGTAGCTTCCACTGTTACATTATTTATGTGATCCTACATCTTAGACTTTTATTCTTTCACTGTTTACTGGTTATGGTATTTTTCAGCTCGTTATAGCATTTACTGGTTTCCATTTTCTGTTGGATGCTTTACACATTAAATATTGAGTTAGTTGCTGTTATGTTATTCTTTGCTTGCTTTAACAAGGTTCATTTACTGCTCAGGACCCTTGGTACCAGATGCCCAACAATTTGCCAGATACAAAGCCAAGGAACTCAAAAGTAGAGAAATAGTTGAACAAGTTCCACAGCAGGTTTTGAAGAATAACCTGCTTGAATGTAAATAGAGTTGAAGTATTATTATGTACAAATGTATTGTCGGTATAAGTAGCCACCATCATATAGAAAACCTATTGCTGCAACATATAGTGCATGTTATCGGCTTGAATGGCTACCAATCTATAGAAGACCATTCTGCCTCAAAGGAGCACAGGCATCGTGAATAAACAGACGTGTCCTTTGGAGAAGGCTCAAAAACAAAAATGTACATGACATACAAAGTAACAAATTGTGCTAATGAACAACTGGAAATAATGTACAGTGTCAATAATCTTGTAATGAAGTAGAGGTTCAAGTAGGGTCAGCAGCTCTCTTCCGAGAGAAATAGTTTCTCTACACACAAAACAACCTTCCACAGCCATTTGTGAAAGACACTATTTGTGATTTTTTTGATTCATAAAATATTAAACCTATGAAGTATCTTACCAACATCCCAATAAACCAGGTAACCGAAGAAGTGCAAGATCATAAACACTTACCCAAACCATTAAATGGCCTGGAGTGGTAGATTATGTATAAATGTCCAACAGCCTCTGCTTAGGCTAGAGATACCTTGATGTTAAGTATAGCAGTACATCTGAAAGTATTATTTGGATGGTGCTTCAGGTAAGCGATTTGATCGGGAAATCTGAGGGGGTATAGAAAGTAATGCTCTCTGCTGCAATTGCTTCATGCTCTTTTCCATGCTCAGGTGAACCATCTCCGATAGCATCTGTTTGGCAGTTGCAGAACCTTGCTCCACACCATCAATGTGGGAAGCAATATCGTGCACTATACTTTCAAGTACATTAGATGATGAATTTCTTTGTGTTGATGAGTCTCTCAGTAACTGCAAAAGAGTCCGAGCTCTCTGTTGGGCTTTAGATGTTCCTTGAACTGTGAGCTCAAGGAGTCCTGGAATGACTCCCTCCTTAAGGATAGCTTGCCTATGTTCACCAATATTTGCTTGACATAGGTTCAGAAGAGCTCCAACAGCATGCTCTCGACTCTGAGGAGAACCATCTTCAACTGCTTCCACCAGTGCAAGAATTCCCCCTTCCTCCTTTACTACAGCAGTCCTGCCTTCTTCTAAAGCTAACAATGACTCTAGCAAGGCAGTCATCTTCTCTGAAAATTTAGAGGTTTTCTTGCAATCTTTTAGCAACCAGATTAAAGGTGGCACAGCACCAGCTGCAAGAATAGGTAGCAAATTATCTGTGTATGTTGACAGGTTGTAGAGAGCCATTACTGCATCAACCTTGCCTTGAATGCTTCCAGATGTTAGCACCTCTACCAAGAGTGGGATAACCCCAGAAACACCAATGATTGGTTTATTGATGGCAGATGCTGAAAGCGTTAATATAGCTGCAACAACAGACTCCCTTAAGTTGGCATTCTCTGACTGCAAGAGTTCCACAAGGGTTGGAATTGCACCTGCCTTCACAATTCTGACCTTATTCCTGACAAATCAATAATCATGGAAGATTAGTATCTGCTACACCAATTAAACCTGCCCACAAAATGAAAAGAGATACCAGATCATCTCCTAGTATCTACCAAATATCCATTTGCAGACGTAGCCAGTTTTTTCATTCAATTTTAGGTGGGAAACAAAGGAAGAAGTTGTAGATAAGCTACCATGGCTGGTGTCCATGAAACACCAGAATTACTCATGCTTTAACCACATCAGGGAAGCTATAGAAGACATCAGTGGGGCAAATAATGAGCTTCAACACTACTTATATCTGTTACCAGAAATGGGAAAACAATAAATGGAGTGGAGAACAGGAACTGAATGAGAAACAGGGAAAGAGGGTTCCAGGGGTTAGAAAAATGAACCCCTACCCACTGGTGCATATATTATGCATATAAAATTGTTCACTAATGTACTAATGCAGTGTCAAGCTAGGAACAGGATCAAGAACGGAATGCAAAACAGGTCCCCTGATCAGGTTTCTGGTAGCGTAGCTTTATATGCCTCAATTGATGATGGGTGCACACAAACATAAGGCAAAAAATGAACCTGGGTGCAGAGATGGACTCTCAAGAAACTGGGGTGATGGTAAACTTTGGTGCAGATGTAGACTTCAAAAAGAACCAGAAACGAGGCGAATGATATGATACTAATTCATGAGTGTGAAAAGCAGATAAAAGCATAAATCTAACTACAAGTTCTCACTAATACAATTCAAATTCTAACTACTAGCCCATGATCAGAGTTTCAAATATAAGCAAATAATTTCATCTGTGCACTCAACATATGCCCTAATGTATGAATGGATGAGAGAAGTTGTTACCTTTCATTTCCAACTGCAAGGTTGAGAAGAGCCAACACAGCAGCTTCCTTGGCCTCCAAATTGGCAGATTTGAGCATGGATACAAGGGGAACAATTACACCTGCTGCAGCCAAATAAGCTCTACTTTTAGCAGAAGTCTTGGTCAGCCTTCTGATCTCCTTGGCAGCCCTAATCCTGACATCGACATCACCATGAGCTCCATATAAAAGAGACCACAGAACGTCCTGCATGCTTTCCTTGCTTCTTCTATTATTAACCCAATCCTTCTCTGATCCATATTCAGCCTTCTGCTCTTCCTCATCTGCCATCTCTACCAAAAATTACACATAAACATGAATGAATATGCTAATGTCAGAGCTCTATTCACACATTGGACTCTCTGAAACACCAGATAAAACACATATGACCTGTTTCTGCAAAACACACCTGCGATTACGAGAACCCAGATAACAGTTTTTTTGGCCTTAAAACGATCCTCAGAGACCCCACCTGTCATCACCAACAGTGAAATCTCACCAACGGGTAATCTGTCAGCAATCAATCTGCATATCTATGTGTGGTGGATACTCGGCCTAACAATGAATGCCACATCGATGAGTGTGAGTGGAAGGGAAGGGAGCCCACTTGCAAATAAATTATCAAACATGGAGACTGACTACTAACAAAGTTACAAGCCCTGTGATTGTGTCGTTGTGGGTGTTACGTGGAGACTGGGAGTGAGAGACCGGTGAGGAGAAGTAAAGGACAGATTCGCAAAATACAAAATGAAATCTACCGATGAAACTATGTGCTTTTTGGATTTGTCATCTACCATGGCGAAAGGCCTGGGATTTATTCGTCTTATCGAAATTCAAGCATCGTCTTGCCCTTTGTGGTGGCATCTATTAAATTAAATAATGCAAGAAAGAGGATTGTCTCACAATTTCTCCCCCATTTTACCTTATCTTCAAGGATGCCCCGTAAAGCTAAGGTGCCGACAAAAAATTAAATGGAAAGGGGAATGGTAGAAAACGAGAGCTACAATGACAAGTGGTGGTGTTATAGCCCTCCACTCGCTTAAGCGTGAATATTACTCTACCTCCTATTTGGAATGTGGAACTAGGTGCTTTGTGGAGAAGGCAAACAGATGGTAAAGGAACGGATTTGATTAGGTGTGTAATTTCGGCGGTATTTATTCAATCCAATTTGTTATCGTTACATGTAATTTGAATGGGAAAATATAGTATGTGTATTTTTTGATAATTAAAAAAAAAAAAAAATTAATATTTTACTGGTTAAATAAAGTTTATTTTAATGGGTTAGGATGATATCATGCAATAAAGGATTCTAGTTTGCAAACTTGCTTCATTATTATTACATTTGTTATTTGATTTGTTATGTTAGTGTCTCTTCTGTCAAGGAGTGTGGTTAAAGTTTCCACTATTGAATGCTTCACCTATTTTCATAAAAATCACACACTTTCTAACATATCAAATTATATTGTTGTTTCTTATTTTAAATTACTCAATTTGTTTTCTTTCATTATTTTTATGGATTTATTTTAGGTATGGAAGATAATTTATGTGGTTTTATTGAGAAGTTTTAAGATTTTGTTTACATTAAAAACATTTTCTTTTGGTTGACATGTATAAGTGTTTTTGATTAATTAGTGGCGAGTTATGAATTATAACTTTGCATTAATGCGGTATAAATATCCACTTTAATATGGGAGAATTTCTATGCAAGAGTTAAGACTTCACTAATCACCACTATTATAGATTTTCATAGGGTGTCAAAGATTGGAGGAGATAGGTCAACCATTTAACAAAAACGTTTCAATTGCTAGCAAGTTGTCTTTCCACTGTGTGACAAAACACAAGTTAGTCAATCTTAGTTTCAAGACGAGACAAGGTTTTCAAACCTTTACAAAATCCCACTCTAGGTCCACTTTTACTTTACAAGTAGAGAGCTTGGATTTTATCTCCAACAGAAAAGCAAACATACAAGCTAATGAAGGGATAGAGTGGCTCATCAAAGGGTGATCTTCTCACGTCGACAACTAGAAGATGGGCATGCCTTGGTTGATTATGGATTTTGATAGGATACTCTTTTCTAGGTGCTACATCTTCATGGAAGGGTGCCAAGTAGTGATGTGACCTCCTCCTTTTGCCCATGTTTTTGAAAGTGGCAGTGCAACATAAATCCTCTATGTTGTTGTTATCCAAGGCTCGTCATTTAGGATCTTTTATTGTGGAGAGATTGGAAACCATCATAAGTTGAAGGTGGAGTCACCAGAGGTCAACATGATAATCAAATATTCAAGTTGTGCTTTAATTTGTATATTTAATGGCTTGTGACCAACAACCAACCCTCACCAATTGGATTGCTACTAACTAGTCCAAATACTTCCATGTCAACCTTTGTTCCATAGGTTTTTTCATAATCATTTTTCGATCTCAAGTAGAATGGAAAGTGGTTATGGAATGCAAACCATGGTTTTGGGGTACTTACTTTAGTTCCCAAAGTTCAATCTAACCAGCATGTCTACTAACAACCTTAGTCTGAGTGAGACTATCGATTATCCTTGTTTACTTATGACATATGGAAGACCTCTATCAGTGATCATATTGGGAAATTTCTCAAAATTGACTCTAATAAGTTGAAAATAGGTTTATCACATTTGTTAGAATATGCGTCGAGGTCTAGCCATGAGAGGTCAATTTGATCAATTAAGATGGGATGATGTTATATCCCCCATTAGGATTTGACTCCTCAAAAAAGAGGTCGATATGCTCTCGAAAAGGTGTTGTTGATTAATGGTTGAGTTGTCACAATTGTTAAGTGGGATCGAATAGTCACACACACCATAAGTGTATAATAGTATCTCACCTCTTGATATATGGTGGATACTCGACACTTTAATGTAATAAGGATATGGAGTTTCCACGTGCCGAGATCGATTTGAGTGAAGAATTGTTTAATCATATCCTACTATAGTGTGGAGACTATCATTGTTCCAAGTATTAGATTATGGGAGTATGCATTTTTTTTACTTAACTTCTCAACATCCAAACCATTTGTAGAATTCAAGTCCAATAGCCTCGATCCCTCTTGGGAAAAAGCTAAAAGCACTAAATCCAAAGGACAACAATTTTAGAGAGAATATCTTGAGGAAGCTCCCAAACTGCATGATGAGGGTATAGACCAATGACATCGACTATGGAGTCCATCCCTCCCTTTGAGGGGTGTGATGTGGATATGGACGCGATGTCTTCCCCTTCTATGTAGTTAGTCACAACCGAAAACTTCTCCAATGAAATGAAGAGATTCTATAAACTAAATAATTTAAAATTAAATAAAGAAATAATATCACCATCCAATTTAAACATAGCAAAATGTTTGTAACCAACCATTCATTCATTATTTGTAAACCCTTCACCCTTCATTCATTAGAAAAAAATTGAAAAAAAAACAAAACTATTTCTTCAAGTCTACACCTATGAATTCAAAGGCATCACACATAGCTTAAAAGTTGGAAATGTTACCACGTTAGTGTCTAACTTTAATTGAGAGCTTGTATGTGTGATCTTTGCTTGTGCAAAGAAACAACTAAATTATAAATGAGAGATAAGAGGTACTCGTGACCACTTAACATGATGAAAAATGTGTCTTGTCATTAAAGGTAATCCATGGCATAAAGTATTGCCATATTGCATTCATATTTTAAGTGCATATTTGCAAAACCATTTTCATGGTGGTGGTGGTTACCTTTATCACATCATGAAAATGGGTGATGGAAGTGCCCACAGGATATTTATTTTCTTCTATTTTGTGGCAAATTATGGGCCTTATCTAGTGCGGGCATTTGGGAATAATTATATTTGTAGTTTGTTGTCATGTCCTCTTTTGAGTTTGAGGATATTCCATTTCTTCAAATAAGATAAATACACAAGTTGAGATTATCTTCATAAAAAAAAGGCAAATTGTACTAGTCAATTTATCTATATGTCTTAGTAACGTATATTGTACAAGTCTATTTGACGATGACTTTAATTTACTATGGATGTGGTGACTTTATTTCATGTTGACCTTATAATCACATGAATAAATGAGAGGGATTGCTACTCTCATTAAAAAAAACTAAGTATAGGAGGATGTTTTTTCAATTGCACACAATTTGATGCATGCATGTCAACTTTGGTTACATTAAAACAAAATGATAGTCTTATCATGATGGAATGGTGTGATGATTTAAATGAAATTGCATTTGTAAAGGTAATCCATGGCATAAAGTGTTGCCATATTGCATTCATATTTTAAGTGCATATTAGCAAAACCATTTTCATGGTGGTGGTGGTTACCTTTATCACATCATGAAAATGGGTGATGGAAGTCCTCACGGGATATTTATTTTCTTCTATTTTGGGGCAAACGATGGGCCTTATCTAGTGGGTGCATTTGGGAATAATTATATTTGTAGTTTGTTGTCATGTCCTCTTGTGAGTTCGAGGATATTCCATTTCTTCAAATAAGATAAATACACAAGTTGAGATTACCTTCATAAAAAAAATGGCAAATTGTACTAGTCAGTTTATCTATATGTCTTAGTAACGTATATTGTACAAGTCTATTTGACGATGACTTTCATTTACTATGGATGCAATGACTTTATTTCATGTTGACCTTATGCTCACATGAATAAATGAGAGGGATTACTACTCTCATTAAAAAAAACTAAGTATAAGAGGATGTTTTTTCAATTGCACACAATTTGATGCATGCATGTCAACTTTGGTTGCATTAAAACAAAATGATAGTCTTATCATGATGGAATGGTGTGATGATTTAAATGAAATTGCATTTATAAAGGTAATCCATGGCATAAAGTGTTGCCATATTGCATTCATATTTTAAGTGCATATTTGCAAAACCATTTTCATGGTGGTGGTGGTTACCTTTATCACATCATGAAAATGGGTGATGGAAGTCCCCATAGGATATTTATTTTCTTCTATTTTGAGGCAAACGATGTGCCTTATCAAGTGCGTGCATTTGGGAATAATTATATTTGTAGTTTGTTGTCATGTCCTCTTGTGAGTTCGAGGATATTCCATTTCTTCAAATAAGATAAATACACAAGTTGAGATTATCTTCATCAAAAAAATGGCAAATTGTACTAGTCAGTTTATCTATATGTCTTATTAACTTATATTGTACAAGTTTCTTTGACGATGACTTTCATTTACTATGTATGCAGTGAATTTATTTCATGTTGACCTTATGCTCACATGAATAAATGAGAGGGATTACAATTCTCATTTAAAAAAACTAAGTATAGGAGGATGTTTTTTCAATTGCACACAATTTGATGCATGCATGTCAACTTTGGTTGCTTAAAACAAAATGATACTCTTATCATGATGGAATGGTGTGATGGTTTAAATGAAATTGCATTTGTAGAATTAACGCAACCATAATGACGAATTGTAATGAATTTGATTTACATAAACAATTATTAATAAGTTATAACATGATAAGTTAAGTCATTATCTCAATTGAAAAATGAATTTGTAAATTAAATATATATTAATGCAATAACATTAGATGACAATCTCAACTCTAAATGTGCATTAGTGTAATAAAATTGGATGACAATCTCAACTCTAAACGTGCATTTCCAAAAACAATGTACAACATGTATGAACAACATAAACATTGATGCATATAATAAGTAGTCAACCCATTTGAAATCTCAACTTGGGGTATAAATAATCTACTAAGGAAATGCAAATCACTTTGTTTCTATTTTGTACAAAATATTTAGATTATGCATGTACAAAATTTGAGAAGAGAAATAGATACAGAGAGAATGATGAGTTGTTGTCATTGTTGCTCTCTTGTGCATGAAAATGTGATGAAGTAGCCATCCATGTCATTGTGTGCAATGTTTGTTTGGAACTATATATATATATATATATATATGCAACAAGTGTGTGCATGCCAATGTTGTAGCATGACCAAACTTTGAAATTTGGAAAATTGGGTGACATGGAAACACTCAACTTGGAATATTAATGCATTTATGACAAAACATCAAGATGTCACTCTTATATGGGTCGAAGTCGTCCACTACAATATCCATCACATGTTAATGATTTTGCACTATTATTCACCTCCAATAAACAATCAAATGTATGCCCATACTTAGAAAATGTATTGGGGGAGCTCATTAGTGTAGTTACTTTACTCTAATTACAGACTTAGTCTATCTCTAATTCCTTTAAAGATCAAGATCTCCATTTAGGACGATCACTCTACCATATACTAAAAGAAAATGAGTTATTTAAGTACTTCTTTTAGTCTCTTGGCTTAATCTTGATACCGTTAATGATGGGTTTACCATTGATGGTTTAGAAACCCATAGTATTTTGAGTAATCCATGGTATTTTCCCATGAAATTATATATGATGAAGCATATTTAAAGACTCCAAAAATTTCATTGTAAAATGCTTCAAAGCTTGGTGTTTGGTCAACTCGAATAAGCTCAATAAAATATACATCTTGAATGCTGGTTTTCCCAGTCGATCAAAGTTTTCCCATGGAAATTTTGGCTCTTTGTATTTTTTCTTTTACCTATCTTTGTGCTATTTAGTTCTCTTAAGGTTAACATGTGGTATAGGTAGGCGTAGACTCTATCGTGAGAGTGGCTTGGGTATTTTTTTTTTAATGATGAATTCACTATTTGCATCTATTTTTCATAGATTGAGATGTGGTAAAGGCCAGATCTAAAATATTCAAGCTATTGTCGTATGCTCTTCAAAATAGGGGAATGTAACTAGGCACTTCGATGTTGCATCGTGTTTATTAGATCTACTAAACTCCACTGTATTAATCTGATTGGATTTCTCTGTTGCCTGAAGTTGTGGAGTTATTGACCGGATCCACTGACAGTGCTCGAAGGGCATGGAGAAATTCGAAAAGAATATGCCAGTATCTGTCTTGAGCGCAGCAATCGACATAGATGTCGTGAGAATTTTCAGAGAGGAGGTGGATTGTGTGGTTGAGGTTGCCATATTGTTGTATTTCTGTGAATCATGTCCAAAAACTGATATCGATGCAAATGAAACTAATAAGGATCAGAGAACCGAGGCAATACGTTTCTCTGGAGAAGCTTGCAGACTTAGGGTTATTATATTGGCACCTGGACGTTGATAAATATCAAACCGATCCAAAGCTGCAACAAATTCGTGAGAATATTCGAGCAAAAGATCTTGTGTTCGAATCTCAGATTCAAAGTTCAGGTCGCATGTTCTAATCTCAGATGGCGGCTCGTGGAAAATTTGCTGAGGGAAAGAAATATGCCTTGCAAAGCTCTAAGACCGAGCTTCAGTTCCCTGTGGGCCGTATT
>ML809988.1:0-10227 GCA_009831015.1 Picea engelmannii | reverse complement strand
ACAAGTGTGTGCATGGCAATGTAATAGCATGACCAAACTTTGAAATTTGGAAAATTGGGTGACATGGAAACACTCAACTTGGAATATTAATGCATTTATGACAAAACATCAAGATGTCACTCTTATACGGGTCGAAGTCTCGTCCACTACAATATCCATCACATGTTAATGATTTTGCACTATTATTCACCTCCAATAAACAATCAAATGTATGCCCATACTTAGAAAATGTATTGGGGGAGCTCATTAGTGTAGTTACTTTACTCTAATTACATACTTAGTCTATTTCTAATTCCTTTAGAGATCAAGATCTCCATTTAGGACGATCACTCTACCATATACTAAAAGAAAATGAGTTATTTAAGTGCTTCTTTTAGTCTCTTGGCTTAATCTTGATACCGTTAATGATGGGTTTACCATTGATGGTTTAGAAACCCATAGTATTGAGTAATCCATGGTATTTTTCCATGAAATTATATATGATGAAGCATATTTAAAGACTCGAAAAATTTCATTGTAAAATGCTTCAAAGCTTGGTGTTTGGTCAACTCGAATAAGATCAATAAAATATACATCTTGAATGCTGGTTTTCCCAGTCGATCAAAGTTTTCCCAGGGAAATTTTGGCTCTTTGTATTTTTCTTTTACCTATCTTTGTGCTATTTAGTTCTCTTAAGGTTAACATGTGGTATAGGTAGGCGTAGACTCTATCGTGAGAGTGGCTTGGGTATTTTTTTTAATGATGAATTCACTATTTGCATCTATTTTTGATAGATTGAGATGTGGTAAAGGCCAGATCTAAAATATTCAAGCTATTGTCGTATGCTCTTCAAAATAGGGGAATGTAACTAGGCACTTCGATGTTGCATCGTGTTTATTAGATCTACTAAGCTCCACTGTGTTAATCTGATTGGATTTCTCTGTTGCCTGAAGTTGTGGAGTTATTGACCAGATCCACTGACAGTGCTCGAAGGGCATGGAGAAATTCGAAAAGAATATGCCAGTATCTGTCTTGAGCGCAGCAATCGACATAGATGTCGTGAGAATTTTCAGAGAGGAGGTGGATTGTGTGGTTGAGGTTGCCATATTGTTGTATTTCTGTGAATCATGTCCAAAAACTGATATCGATGCAAATGAAACTAATAAGGATCAGAGAACCGAGGCAATACGTTTCTCTGGAGAAGCTTGCAGACTTAGGGTTATTATATTGGCACCTGGACGTTGATAAATATCAAACCGATCCAAAGCTGCAACAAATTCGTGAGAATATTCGAGCAAAAGATCTTGTGTTCGAATCTCAGATTCAAAGTTCAGGTCGCATGTTCTAATCTCAGATGGCGGCTCGTGGAAAATTTGCTGAGGGAAAGAAATATGCCTTGCAAAGCTCTAAGACCGAGCTTCAGTTCCCTGTGGGCCGTATTGCCAGGTTTCTTAAGATCGAAAAGTATGTTGAGAGAATTGGAGGGGGCGCTCCAGTGTACCTCGCAGCCGTTCTTGAATATCTTGCTGGCGAGGTTTTGGAGTTGGCAAGTAACGTGGCCATGGATAACAAGAAGACCAGAATCGTGCTCAGGTTGGGCCACAAGGAGATAAGAGATCATGGATCCGTTTGATGATGCTTGGATTCAACTTTGGATGTTGAGGTGAGGTGAAGTAAGGGTCGAGTGCTAAGGAAGGGGCTGGAGCATATCCCTGACTCGGTGAGGCTTGGAAAGGCTACGGTGGAGTTGGCTAACGAAGAGGATGCCCAGAGTTTTGCTTGGCAGGGCAGTGAAGTGTTGCCCATAGCATGTTGCATTGTGTCTTGAGTTGAACGTGAATGACACATTGTGGAAGCACACAAAGGATGGCATCTAAAGAAGTAATTCAGTTAAGAAGTGCATGCATTTACTATACTTGGAATAGAGAGGAATGTGGGAAAAACTATACTGGGAGGAGAGAGGAATGTGGAAAAAAGAAGCACATAACTGTTTTAAGCGTCATTTTTATTTTGATTTGAAAGTTCATTGTGCATGTTGTATTCTTAGAAACCTAATAAATAAACTTTGGAGGGGGTAAGTGAATATCCCAAGTCAAATTTCAAGAGGGGAATGTTGGGTTAATATTGATATGATACGGTCAATGATGTGTTTATCATTGGTGGTTTAGGGACCCATGGGATTATATGTGGTGAAGCCTATTTAAAAGCTTGAAGAACTCCATTGTAAAATGCCTCAAACAGAGTGTTTGTCCAACTTAAATAAGGTCAATAAATATATATTTTGAGTGTTGGTTTTCTCAATCAAAAGTTTCTAGGATAACGTTTGACTTTTTTCTTGTACCTATCTTTGTGCTATTTAAGTCTCTTAAAATTAAGATTATAATCACAAAAGTCCATATATAGTCTTCCATAAAAAGTCCATATATAGTCTTCCATCTAAATCGGGTTTGTAACATTTTTCAATAAACTAAAATAATTATTTAAAATGTAGCTTTAAGATATTTGCTTTAGAATTTATGTATTGTGTCACGTTTGTAAGATTTTCCAATAAACTAAAATAATTATTTAAAAAGTAGCTTTAAAATATTTGCTTTAGAATTTATGTATTGTTTCATTGAATCTACAAAATTTTCAGAAGAGAAATTTGCTTTTTTTCATGGATAGAACTTCTTTCATTAGTCCGGGTTGTACTCTATGAATCTTGTTATAGGGGTAAAGCTTTCTTGGATAATTTTTTTGCATATCTATAAAATTCTCTATAAACATGATTGAAAAATATGTTTTTGATCTTTTCCATATCATCTTATTAGTTAACTTCTTATTTTATTGATCTTTTCCATATTTTTTTCCATATTATTTTATTAATTAACTTTTTGTTTCAATGATCTTTTCATATTGTTTAACTTTATTAGTTAAAGAAACATCAGGTCAATATATTCTAATATGTACCAATTTATCTCACTTTATTCCAAGTTAATATACTTTAATATATACCACTTTATCTTTAGACAAATTCATTTTTAACTCAATTTAAAAAAGTTTCAAAATAAAATTTCAAGGATTTATCTCTAGTTTCTTGCTATTTACATTGTATAGAACTATATTTATATTCATTTTTATGTCAATTTTATCAACAAACTTTTATATTCATTTTTATGTCAAATTTATCAACAAACTTTTCAAAATAAACTTGTTTGTTTTGATATTCAATTATTATCTCATATAAACATAATTATAAATACATAATTCAATATAAATTGAAAATATAAAATAAAAATTGAAAATAATTACATATGTACTAAAACAATATAAAGAATGATATCCTAGTTCAAAACTTTTACCATGAGTCAACAAAACAAAAAATCCTAGTTCAAAACTTTTACCACGAGTTAACAAAACATCATACTATTTATGGAGCATACGGCCTTTGTTAATCATGATGACTAGAAAGACTCCAAAACAACTTTTAGGCAATTCTAAGATTGTTGTACATATGACTTGGATTCGAAATTGAATGTTAAGAGATGATGTATATATAWAAATAAAAATAAATCTTAAATTTGAGCTAGGTACACAAAGATCTTTGCAAATCATGTTAAAAAATGATGTATAAAAAAATAATCATAAAAATCTTAAATTTGAGTTAGGTACACAAAGATCTTTGCAAATCATAACTATATTAKATAAACTTATATATAAGTTAGGAATAAATAAATAAGTACAAAAATATCAATAAAGTAGTTAAATAAGAAAAATAAATAAAGTAAATGAATTAATAGTTATATTAGATAAACTTATATATAAGTTAAGAATAAATAAATAAGCACATAAATATCAATAAAATAGTTAAATAAGAAAAATAAATAAAGTAAATAAATTAATAGTTAATAAAGAGATGTCTTTTCATGAAAATGTATTAAAGTAAATTTTTTTAATTATTTATTGGGGTGTTTTTTTTTTGTTTGGTAAAAACTCATCTTTTTTTATTCTTCACATAATATTTATAATTTTTTTTTTTTTTATATATTTGAGTAAATCAAAACATAAGCATATTTTTCCATTGATATTAGAACTTCATTTTAATTGAAGGAAACTTGAAAGTTGTCAACCAATACCCATTTACAGTCTATACAAGTTGTTGTCACCATACCAATTGTACATCACATGTTGTCGTACTAGCTACCATACTCAACTTTTGTTGCACTGATTCGTACAATCATCACACCACCCTCTTATACAAGTTGTTGTCACCATACCAACTGTACATCACATGTTGTCGTACTAGCTACCATACTCAACTTGTGTTACACTGATTCGTACAATCATCACACCACCCTCTTGAGCTGTCATATCACATCAACCACCACATTTAGACGTTGTTGTATAGATCATACAATTGTCGTACCACCCTGTGAGTTATCGTGTCAATCATACTTTATCAGTATAGCTGCCATTGTATATTCATTTCATATGTATCCATACCAACTAAGTAAAAGTCGTACAATTTTGAAAAATTCAAGGAAATTACAAGATTTCACAACAACAACCTAAGTAAGTCAAAATTGATCACAAGAGTTCTCCAATAACTGTGAAAATGAAAAATACTAATTCCAGGTTGGAGAAGCTAGAGAAATAATACATGCAAGTAGAGGCTCAATACAAGGATCAAGCATAAATCATAGAGAAAATTAATCAGAACCATGATGAGTTGAAGCAAGATCAAACATAACTCAAGGATATTAAAAGGAATCATGAAGAGCTAAAACAATATATAAATAAACTGAAGGCACTCACGATAGGAATTTCAACCAATGCTAATTCTCTACATACAACCAATCCACAACCAAGTTCTTCAAGTACAACTAATCCACAACCAAGTTTCTCAAGTACAACTAATCCACAACCAAACATGTCTACAAATGGCTTAGTGATCGTTAGCCATAAACCGCCCTATAAAGATCCAACAATATTTGCATACCTGATGAGGGAAAAATTAAAGTTATCAAAGTTCGATGGGAATGAAAAGCAAAGTGTGGCTTGGTTTAACAAAGTGGAATAATACTTTGACATACATAATTTCACAAATGACGATGAAAAAATCAATCACTCCTCCATGCATCTTGAGGGAAACACGTACAATTGGTAGATGTGGTGGAAGAAGTCAACCTATTCATATGGCTAGGATATATTCAAGAATGATATCTTTTAAAGATTCGAAGGTATCTCTGAGGACAACTTTGCGGAAAACTCACCAAACTTAAAAAAAAACGTAACATGGACAAATTCACGCATGATTAGGAAGCAATGGCTATGTGAGTACCCACATTGTCAAAGGAATAATTAATCCAGTCCTATGCAAATTGACTAAATACACGTATCCAAAACGAGTTAAAAATGAATAATATTACAACCATGTAAAAGGCTAGGTGTAAGGAAAAAGTTGCAAAAGCTAAATCAAAAAGATCATCATTCCAAAAATTTGACAAGGTTTATTCAAGACAAAAGCAACCCCAAACCACAAATTTTGAAAATTCAAAATATCCTTCATTTAAGAGAAGAAAATAATTATAGTTTGGAAGCCCAACGACAAAGGGAGGGATAGTGTAGGTATTGTGGAGACAAGTGGTCACCATGGAACAAATGCAATAATAAAAAATCATATAAGTATGAAGCTGAAAGAGAATCATACACTTGCATCAACGATGTCGTTGAAGAAGGAAAAAAGAAGGAAAACAGTTAGTGTAGATGTGGTAAGAATTGGGCTCCGGGTTATAGTTGTGCATCCAATAACTTATGTCATTGAAAAATTATAAATGGAAAGGAGGTAGATGCTTTTTCCAAAGAAGACATGTTAGAATCTAATGAGGATGAAAATTAACTAAAGGTGTCATTAGCAACAATCACATGCACTAAGAAAAATTGTAAGGAAGAAAAATCAAGGTTTGTAATAAAGTTATTGATCCAGATTTAGGAGCAGAACGAACTCATTAACAGACTGAATACAATAAACACAGAGATATGAAGAATAACACAAATATCTAGGGAACACTATCTTCTTTTGAATAATGAAATAGGCTGAAACTGTAAAACTGTAGAACTGAAAACACTTGCTCAAATGGTGGTAGATATCTCTAAGAAGAGATGTGGTTGCTACACGCATCTGTTGAGTAGAAAATGGATTACAATGAGGCTCCAAAGGCCTTTTTGATATTACTCATGAATGCCAAACTCCTAGACATCCACACACCTAACCCTAGAAGGTGAAACACCAAAATTCATGTGGGCCCATGTGGGTAAGTTTAAGTTGGTACCTCAACTTCCTAGGGTCGTAACTTTTGCATACAACATTTGTTTGAAGCGTTTGATAGCCCGTTGGAAAGGTATTTCAAAGAGCTACACATTCCACTGTCAAACTCTGACTTCGTCAACAGTTTGACTGTGGAGAGCCAAAAAAACAACGTTTAGGGCCCCCAAACGGCCCTAGAAGTACAACAAGATGTGTTGACATGAAAACATACAAAATAAGCTAGTTGGATTAGGCGAGAGGCCACCGGTATCCACCTAGAGGATGTGTGGGGATTTAGACAACCCCATAAGTGTAGAACCCACAATTACAAAGAAGTACAAAAGAACATGCTGAACAAAACCAGACAAGAGGAGCCAGTTGGAATAGGTGGGTGGCCACCAATATCCACCTGGATCAATCCTCCCCCCTTAGGAAGCAATGGTCTCCATTGCATTGAGTTCCCCCATTAGGTGAAGAAACTTCTGTTGGATTAGGCCTCGGGTGAGTCACTTGCCTTGGTGTAGGAGTTGCCCTGCCTTGACAACCCGATAAAGATGGATCCTCTGTTGGCGAGTGCCCTTGGCTTATGTGTCTACTATTTGATCAGTGGATGCTTGTTACCTGTAATCAGGGTTTAGCTCTGTTGGTGTCAGTTGTTTTGCGATCTCTGAGGTGTCCAATAATGGTGGAAAATATGGCCGAAGGAGGTCCACATTGAACATTGGATGCATGCCAAGGAGGGGTGGAGTGTTGAGCTGAAAAGCATTGCTACCCACAACCTTGGTGATAGTGTAAGGCCCATAATGAAGTGGGAGAAGCTTCCGATGGAGCCCCGT
The DNA here is from genome assembly GCA_009831015.1 of Picea engelmannii. NCBI lineage: Eukaryota > Viridiplantae > Streptophyta > Pinopsida > Pinales > Pinaceae > Picea > Picea engelmannii. The sequence goes on along the minus strand of ML809988.1, from coordinate 3,126 downwards.
GAGACGCTCCTTCTGCAAATGTAACCAAACTTTGTCGCCAACTTGAAACTGGTGTGGTACCCTGTGTTGATCATGGCGCTGCTTGTACTTAGCATTGGATTTCTGCAAAATCTCTTGGACCTATTGGCGGATGTGTTGAATCCGCTCAATGAATCTGGTGGCTTTGTCGATTACAGACTAATCATGGGAAGAGTATGTCTGTGCAGTGGCAAGAGGAAGTGCAACATCAATGGGTCCCAAGGGTTGGAATCCCAAACCCACCTGAAATGGGCTATGGCCGGTGGAGCTATGGAGATCCCTGTTGTAACTGTGTTGAACATAGGGGAGACTCTCGTCCCATGTACGTGGATGCTTAGAATTATACATGCGCAAGATGTGCACAGTCATCTGATTGACGACCTCTATTTGGTCGTCAGTTTGGGGGTGGAAAGCAGTGGATTTTGTGAGCTTGGTGTCCAACAAAGACCAGAGAGTCGACCAAAATGTGTTGAGGAACGTGATGTCTCGGTCAGAGATGATGGTCTGTGGTATCCCAAAGTAGACCCACACTCATTCGAAGAAGAGCTTGGAAGTATCTTCCATTGTGATATTCTTCTTACAGGTTGTGAGGATGACCATCTTTGAAAACCAATCAAAGACCACAAATATACAGTCATTTCCTTGCTTGGTGGACAAAAATCCGTACATGTAATCCATTGAGATGGATTCACAAGGCTTCTCAGGAATAAGAAGAGAGGTGTATAAGCATTCTTCTTGATGGTTGGATTGGCAATGGCACAAGCAGTGTGATATCACTTCAAGGGGAGAAATATCACACAGTACCTCATCTTTGAAAGGCTTGATGTCGTAGGGTAGACAACATTGTTGGTTGACACAAAGATCTCTTCCTTCGTGAAGCCAGTTGATGGTGTAGGTTTGCGGGTGCAGTGTCATTGGTAGGTCCAACCGCTTGACGACCTCTGCTGAAATTAGGTTCTTCTGACTCCCACTATCGACAATGAAATGAAGCAGAGCTCCCTTTACCCACATCTGCGAGTGAAAAATGTGTTTTCCTTCCTCTGGTTCTTCTAGTTCCCTTGGTCGGACTTTGGTGGTAGCAACAATGCAACTGGGTTCAACATTGATAATCTGCTTCCCTCCTTCAGGATTTGATTCAAAATCAGAATCGACCTCTGACTCAGAAGCCTTCCGTTCGACCATGAGTGACTCCTTGGAGTGACATTCTTCTGTGTCGTGCCACATGATTTTATGGTACTCACACCATTTTCTCATGTCCTTCTTTGTCTTCTCATTGCCCTTCTTGTGTTGTGGCTTGGATTGGTTGTCCTGAGGGTGACCATCCTGACTTGGTCCCTTGCTTTGTGGGTTGTGGACGCCTTTTCCCTACTTCGGCTGTGAGGAGTTTGAGATCCAAAATCTCGCCTTTTCTGCTTAAATTTCTGCTTGATCTTGACTGTGTATCTATAATTTGTGCCCAATGAGGCGATGTCCATAATCTCCATTTTTGTTTGAATGTATCTATGCAAACAACCGCGGTATTTGAGCACCAAATGACGCTCAGAGTCTTTGATACCCAATTTGGTGTGTAGGGTATGGAAAATATTGGTGAAATAGGGTACTTTTTGGTCCCTTTCTTGACGTAGGGTGGTCCATCTGGTGTATTGTGTTAGAATATGAAAGATTGTGCTTGTTTTACCATTGACAATACCCTTGTCACCCAACCATAGGCCGGAGCCACCCTCCGAGCACCTTGACCTTGAAAGAGAAGAATACTGGTAGCAATCAATAGCCAAGCAAGGATAATGAACCAAGCAAGAATATAAACCAAGTTGATTAGATAGTCCCACCCAGAAACTGGCGCAACACCTTCCCCAAAAACTTGCGCACAAAACTACCAATTGCAGTGCACAAAAACTGCTCTCTGCAATTCCGAGAAGTATAAATAATGAGAACTGGCGCCTTGTATTTATAGTGGTTTGGTAGACTTACTGGGGCCGACTTCTCCTTTTGGGTACTAATTAATTCACATTAATTATATTTCTGCAGCCGACATCTCGTTTAGGGTTTCCTTTACTTCTTTGCTTCCTTCCAGAATATTCTAATCTCGTCATAGGTCACAATAGAGGTTCATACCTCTCGAAGATACCATAATATCAACACTCCCTCCTAGCTAGGGAGGTATGGTCTTGAGCACAAACAAACCATTCAACTGGTAGTATCACGAGCACCGTCATTATTATCCAATTGGATAATCTCCTATGACAATTGGTACAATATCAATTGATAGAAAACACCTGTGTTTATCCATGGTAGTACGCAACTACTCAAACCATGATACATAGTCACAAACTGTGGAACAAATGCACCACAATAGTATATATCTACTGTCTAGAGACAAGCAGTCTCCATAACAATCATCTGATGCCAACCTGCATAGAAAAATATTGTTAAAATAAACTAAATCATCTGGGCCAATCTTTCACTCACGTATGTGAGATATGAAAGAATATCTGCCCTCAGAGTAGAACAATGAGATATTTGGACTATTCTTCTCAAACAAGGAAGAATAACTATCATGTCTTCTAAACCTGGACCATTCCCCACCCTGGGCCATTCTTCCTACTCTAATCAAAGTGCACCCAGGAGAGAATGTATAAACCCGAAGGAATGTCTGTCCCTGATTGCTGAGCCTGGACCATTCCCCACCCTGGGCCATTCCTACCACACTAATCAAAGTTCACCCTGGAGAGAATGTATAGACCCTAGGGAATGACTGTCCAGACCATTTCCTCTATTAACCACAAGAGGAAAATACTGTCCTGCATCAACCTCCAAAACAAACCATTCATCATGTTAACCACAATGAGAAATCCCTGTCCGGCGAGGCGGGCCAGTCTTCTTGAGTAACCCTCAAGAAGAGAGACTTCCCTAGACCACTCCCCATGTTAACCACAATGGGAAGTCGCTGTCTATGACACATCAACAATCTGGACCATTTCCCATGTTAACCACAATGGGAAATTGTTGTCCGTCAGAAATCTCAATCCACTTTCCGAACATGAAAGAATCTGTCCAATCTGGACTATTTTTCAATCACAAAGATAAGTGTTTCAATAATATATATAT
>ML809987.1:93141-113591 GCA_009831015.1 Picea engelmannii | reverse complement strand
GTTGCAATGTTGGGAGGTACATTGGAGATGGACCTAACTTACATCAATGTACCTATAAAGAATGGGACAATAGAGCGCCTTCCAAATATGCCAATGGTCAAGGCCCATGTGCAGGAAATTGACAATGATGCTGAAACTAGTGTGACACATGAGCCGATCAAGGAAAACCTTCCTATATTTTCTCTAGAGGATTTGACTTTCACTTCAGAGGAAGATTTTGATGAGATACAATGGCCAAAGAAGGAAGAGTATTAACAACTCTTAGATAAATATAAGGACAAGAAAGTTGGAACTGTCAAGTTACTAAAGAAAGGGGATGATGGCATATTGATCAAACCAAGCCAAGAAGAAGTCCTGAGAGTTGAATCCCACCCTCCTCCCTCAAAACAATATACTAGAGTTATACAAGAAACAACCAAGTTTGAAGCAAAGGAGTATCAAGAGGGAGATACGGTCTGGATGTGGGACACAAAAAAAGGAGAGCCTACTAATGTTAAAGGGAATGCACAGTTTTGGATTGGACCTTTCAGAATCATAATGAAGTCAATCAATGATGCCTACTATCTATCCACATTGGAAGGAAGAAACCATTCATTTCTGGTTAGTGGACACCTCCTTAAACTCCATCATGGGGCAAAGACTTGACTTCACAGGTAGGTACAGGTAAGTTAGGTAGGCATTTGCATCCATTGTATATACCATATACATATCATGCTAGTATAGTTGTAGTTTCATTTTCATATTGTATTATGTATATATGCATGCTTATCTTTATTTTGTTATATCATATATGAGCGAGGGGTGATATCACCACCCTGAAGATTACCGATGCATTATTTAGATCTAGCAGATACAGGTCATACCAGAGATGTTGAGGTTCTCATGCGCTCTACGATGAGCACATGTCCCCGAGTTGGAGCCAGATGTTATCCCTTATCCCAGGGATAACTAAGGAGACCATGGCTTGAGGCCCACAGGTCCTAGACATGGAGTGTCGAGAGTCAGATGACTTGAGCATGGCCCCATAGGGCCCCTCTTTTCTTTAGTGCAGTCCATCTATCAACAACAATAGTATCCATCCCACCAGCCTGGTCCTGAAGTAGCAGTAAGTCTTTCTTCATGAGGTAATGAGTCTGGGTATCATTGTATGTGTCACTATGATTATTGAAGCACTTGAATATGTTGCACTGAATTCTCCTTCATTTCATAACGATTGCTTGGAAATTATGCTCTTTAACTTCTTCATACCTGGAAGGGTGACATGATTCCCTAGTAAGTTGATCTCCCTTTAGGAAGGGTTTCCATTGGGTGGGTCTGTGAAAGGTCATCGTCCATTCCCTCCATACTTACCACTTTCCATCCTTACTCCTCTCATTTTCCCCTAGCTTTGTTCGGGCATTGGGTTTGCCACACTAGGAAGGGTTGTACCTTGCCTTGTGGGAAGAAGGGGATAAAGACCCAGAGGGTAATAGTAGCTGGCAAGAGTTAAAAGACAAAATGAAACCTTTGAGATACTTCTCCCAGGGATTCCCAAGAAAGTAGTAAAAGGCTTCTCAGTAAGAAAAGGGAACCCGTAGGACAAATAAACACTCAAGGTATTAGTTGGAGGATGGGAGGTCTCATCATGAGCCAACCTATTATGACCATGGGTATGTAGCGGTATGACATTACCATCTATCTGGTCACCAAACTAGGGTAGTGGCTCTTGGTGGCATAGCCAAGAGAAAGTGGGTCTCATCATGAGTCATCCTTCTCATCTCTGTGAAATGCTTGTGGGTAACGTTGTCACCTCTGGTCACCAAGCCAGGACAGTGTCTCTCAACTCTTCCCTTGAAGCATAAAAGAAAAAGATAAAAATCAATAATGCTAAGAATAAAAGGCATTGAATGGGCTAGGAAAGAATGTCATCTATGACAAGGTGTAGCTCACCCTCTATAGAGGCACCCATAGGTAAGATTTACATTTCCCTGTTATCACTGCACCCCATGCCCAAACACTTACCCCACGCCAACTCACACACACTTACATGACCTAGATTGGATCTCACCTGGGAAACACCCCAAACTTAAGGAGGATTATCCCAATAGGACACCCTGAGACCTTCTCCAAACCTGACTTGTTAAACTGCATAACGTCTTTCAGCATTTGTATGGGTAAAGGGGGGGTTTGATGCACATGTTTCAGTAATTTGATTATTAGATGTGATTGACATTGCTATGATCCGTGTGACTTATGAACCCCTGGAGGGCATAATTCTTATTGTTGTAGGACTTTTCCCGGTGGACATATACATATAGGGGAATGATTAGTTTGGACCTCCATGGAGTTGAAATCCCAATAGATGGATGTTCTGACCCCAAGCAGGGGCAAAGAGACACCCGAAACTTGCACCAGGAAGAAAGAAGGATGTTGCCCTTGAGACACTTTGGCAAACCTAGACCCAGGGGGATCTTGCCCTTCCACCTAGACATTGACCGTTGAGAGCCCATGACATCATCATTTTGACCCAAGTTGTCATCCAGAGTTGGGGTGTGCATTTATGAGGGCAGTTATGTGCTGGTTGACATGTGTAGCATCATACGGGGCCTTTGGAGGCCAAACATTTTTCATGTGGCGCCAACGTTCAACCCTAGGGGTTCAACATCACCCTACAAGGGCATGACGTCACCCTTGGAAATGATATTAGGGTTTAATTACTTTCAATTATATAAGAATAGGATTTTTGATGTAATTTGGCTAGGTCAACCTTTTTATGACCTAATTTTAATTAAAGGTCATTGAGACTGTATAAATAGAAAGAAATTACTCACATTTTTTCATCATCACTTATCACACAAGTGTGATCTGAAATTTGCACCCTTTTTGGGAGTTATTGGCTAAAATTGGGAGGCGCACTTGTCTTGGAGGCTAAAATTTGCAACTTGGATCATTTCTTGGTGAATTTACTTGGCAATCTAGGGTTTTATTGGTTGATTATTCTTGGTGAAGTAAGTAAATCTGCAATTTTTCATTTTATTGTGAATGTTATTGTATATTTGCTTATTCATGTTAAAAATTATGAAATTGCTTGCTTGGCAAACCCTAGGAGTAAATAAATTAAATTACTACTTCTTTGCTCTTCATTTGTTAGACATTTACCAAAGTGATTTGACTTAGATAAAATTCTAAAGCCCTTAACGCTAGCTCTTTAGAAGCCATTGTCTAGTTATTGTTGCTCTTAATACATTTTAATAATCCAAGAAAGAAAAATTCGCTAGGGCCTAAGACCCCTTACTCTCTAGCAAAGTTGTCCCTAGGCTTTGGATTCTTGAGGCCCTGGGTTACCAATACCTCTCCATTCATCCCTTCTCATTAGACAAATACAATCATTTTGTTATTGCTTCCAAGAGAAAACCGTCACCTCTAGACTCCATTAACCCCAAAGACACTAGTCCTCTTGCTTTAGTGAATTGATTGATCAAACAAACACTCAAACCTTCTTCCTCTAAGCTTTTACTAACATTTGCTAACCCTAAACTACACTAACGCCTTAGTTAAATTGTTGTTGTTGCAAATCTTTGTTACAACCATACTAACATACATTGATTGCCGCATATGCCTACATAACTTGCACTTAACTCATTCAAAATTCAATTGTGACAATTGCTAGTCAATCTACTAGATAAGTGCTAACTTTGTATGGTGTTTTCTTGCACCTTTGACCATTAGAATTTGTTGTTGTTGCAAAATATTGCTACAACCATCTAACTGCAACAAATTCTCTGCAAAAGTGACTTATTATGCTAGCTAGACATTGCCAAACTTGCTTGTGACAAACTTTTATCATTCTGCTAAGTCAAAGCTATTTCTTCTTGTCACTTTCAAGCACTTTCAAGGCATAACTCTTGTGGTTGTTATAAAATATTAATTATTGTTATAAATTGTTGCATTGTTGCAAATTCATATCATCTAGTTTACTTCTTGAAGTTTTATGGTCTTAAGAAGCACTAACATCATATCTTTGTACTTGCAAGTTGTTATATTTTCTTGCTGTCTTGTTCTGGGTAGGTACATTTCATTTTACCTTTTTCTTCATCCCTTAAGGACCATAAGAACCTTATGAATAAGCATCTAGAACATCAAGCACAAGTATATTCATGAGGAGGAATATATGAGGGGATTATTCCAAGTAGAACTCCACATCTTCTATGAGACCATGAACTTGCACCTTCTTAGAATCAATGCCATAGACATTTCCATATGGATGAGTTGTTTTCAAACCAAGCTATTTCATAACCTTCAAAAACATCACATTTGTTGAGGCCACAGAATCTAGCATACAATTGATCAAACAGAGACCATTCACACCTAATGAAATGTAAAAGGGAGGGTTTGTATCTCTTTGTCATCCATGGTACATGGTTTTTAGATCACTGGAGGGTCCTCTACTTCAATTGGTACCTTCAACATGTTCAACACTTCTCTTCTCACAGAAGGGATCTTGCACATTTCCACCATAGGAACTGACATAGTCATCTTTCCAATCATGGTTGGGACATTTATTTTCATTTGGATCTCTTCATCTTCCTATGTTGGTATTGGAAGCAATTCACGAACTACAAGTGGGGTAGGTGGGGTGTCGGTTGGGGTGGAGCTTCCTTTCTTGGCTGAGATGGATATTGCTTCTCTGGTGGTGGATGAACTGGAGTTTGTGGCGGAGGGAAAAGACTTTTATTCCTTCTTGCATATGTCAAAATTTCCCTCTTCTTAAATTCCTTCCTCTGATCATCAAGCAATTGGTTAAGCACTCAGAGTCAACCTTCTCTAGCTCCCCTCTTCCTAACCTCATCAAGTTGTTCCTACATGATGTCCACATACTCATCGTCTTGGAAAGCGCAAATTAAGTCTATGAAGATCATACTGTCGTGGGAATCCTCCTCTCGTTTGGGACATTCATCTTCTGGATGGGGTTCTTGACAAGGAGAACGCCATGGTGATTCCTCCAAATTGACCATCCCAATAGGGTTCAAAGTATTGGGAGCCTTTTCCTCTTGTTGAGGTTTTTCCTTCCAACCTATAGAATTGATCTAGATTTATGAGAAAAAGGAAATGAAATCACATATTTATAATATTCATACAAAGAAACAATGAACAATAACATAGATAAAGTAAAACTTGACTTCTATCAAATAAGAAATTTGTTGAAAACTGTAAAATGCATAATGAAAACAAGCTTGCTAGAATGGTGGCAACTTATCTCTTAGAAGAGATGTGATGGTACGCTCATTCGCAAGAATATCAGTACAATGAGGCTTTGAAGGCCTTTTTACAATAAACATGAATGTCAAAACACTAGACACCCAAAAAACCTAACCCTAGGAGATGAAGCGCCAAAATTCATGTGGGCCTCATTGGGGTAAGTTAGTACATTAACTTCTCGGGGTCGTAATTTTTGCATACGAGCTTCGTTTAGGACGCACTATAGCTCGTTGGAAAGGTATTAATGAGGAGCTTCATTTAGGGGGATCAATCAGATCCTTCATATATCATTGAGGTGCCCGATCATGAAACAACGTTATTTGGGCCCTCAAAATGGCCCCAAAACTTTGGGACCCGAAAAATTGCTAAAAATACCAAGTTGCCAAAAATCTATTTTGATCCAGTTGGAAAAGGTGGGTGGCCACTGAGATCCTCCTGGATCAATCCTCCCTTCTTAGGAAGCAATGGTATCCATTGCGTTGAATACCCCCATCATATGAGGAAATTTCTGTTGAATTTGGCCCCGAGTGAGCCACTTGCCTTGGTGCAGAAGTTTCCCTACTTTGACAACCCGATAAAGATGGATCATTTGCTGGTGAGTGCCCTTGACCTGTCTATCCATGATATGATCAGTGGATCCATGTTCCATTCAATCAGGGTTGAGCTCTTTTGGTGTCAATTGTTCTGCTATCTCCAAGGTGTTGAATAATGGTGGAAAATAAGGTCGAAGGAGGTCCACATTGAACACTGGGTGCAAGCCAAGGAAGGGGGTAATGTTGAGATCGAAATCATTTTCACCCACGGCCTCAGTTATGGTGTAAGGTCCATAGCGAAGTGGACGAAGATTTCCATGAGGCCCTATAAGGCGTTCTTTTTGTAAGTGCAACCAAACTTTGTCCCCCACCTGAAACTGGTGTGGCATCCAGTGTTGATCATGACGTTGCTTGTACTTGGAATTGGACTTTTGTAAAATATCCTGAATCTATTGGAAGATGTATTAGATCCACTCAATGAACCGAGTGGCTTTGTTAGCTCCAGTTGGATCACGTGATGAGTCTACCTGGGTGGTCGTAAGGGGTAGTGAAACATCCATGGGACCCAATGGTTGAAATCCCAATCCCACTTGAAAGGAGTTGTGGTTGGTTGGGCTATGTATGACTCTATTGTAGTTGTGTTGAACATAGGGAAGACTATCATCCTAGGTGCAGGGGGTGTGCACGATCATCCAGTTGACGACTTTGTTTTGGCCATTCGTCTAGGGTGGAAGGCAGTGGACTTGGTGAGCTTGGTGTCTAGCAGTGACTAGAGGCTCGACAAGAATGTGTTGAGGAACCGCCTGTCCCAATCGTATATAATGGTTTTTGGGATCCCAAAGTGTACATACACTTGTTCAAAGAAGAGCTTGGCAGTGGCCTCTATTGTGATGCTTTTCTTGCAGGCAGCCAAAATCGTCATCTTGGAAAAGTGATCAACAACCACAAAAACACAGTCATTTCCACGCTTGGTGGACATAAGGCCTGGCATGTAATACATTGAGATGGATTCCCAAGGCATGTCGACAGTAGGTAGAGGAGTGTATAGGCCTTGTTTCTTAGTGGTCAGTTTGGCAATAGCGCAAGACTAGATATACTTGTTGACAACCTGTCGAAGTATCAACCAATAGAAATGTCGTTGCAACACTGCGTCTTTTCCACGTCGAAGTGTCCTACCACCTGACTGTAGTGGGATTCCCAAATTAGCTTCACTCACTCACTTGATGGAACGCAAAGATGGTGGCCTAGATTCCATAGTATCTTATCTTGAAGATAGAAATTAGTGATAGTTATGTTTGCGCCCAACATATGGTAGGTGTTGGTGAAGTCAGGATCTATCTCATAGAGGTGGGGCCATCCAGAGGTCTTGTGGCCGCAAGAATATAACACTGCGGTGAGTGTCGCGACTAGAGGTCGGCTAAGGAAATCGACGACTTGGTTAGTACTTCTTGTTTTATACTTGATGTTGAGGTGGAACTGCTGCAAATATGTGGACCACTTCTAATGGCGGTCATTCTGCAGTTTGTCTTGTCTACATGAACTGCAACGACTTATGATCAGTGTGGATTATTGTCTCCTTCCAGAGAATGTAATGACTTCACTGGCGACAGGCTTGCACAATGGAGTACATTTCTTTGTCGTAAGTTGGGTACTTACGGACTACATTTGATAGTGTCTCACTATGATAGACCACGGGGTGGTCATGCTGAGTGATGACCGTGTCCACAACATAGTCTGAAGCATCTATCTCGATCTCAATGGGTTGTTGCAGGTCAGGTAATGAAAGCACTGGGACTGAGAACAAGCGTTGCTTCATATTATTGAATGCTTTCTGTTGGGACAGGCCCCACAAATGTTTTTCCTTACCACCACCCTTGGTTATTTGGTTGAGGGCCCATGTAATATGGAAGAATCCAAACACGAACCTGTGATAGAAATTGGCAAGGCCTAAGAAGCTTCAAATCTCAGTGAGCATTGTTGGGGTTGGAAAATCACAAATGACTTGGATCTTGGCTTGATCAACATGCACACCATGCACATCAACAATGTAGCCTAGGTACTGTACCATGTCCATGCCGAAGGATCATTTTTCTAAGTTAGCATATAGCTTGTGTTACCACAGAGTGTGCAGAACCTGTGGAATATGTTACAAGTGTTTCACCTAAGTCTTGTTGTAGATGAGGATGTCATCCATATACACCGCCACAAAAGAATTAGTGAAATGATGCAAGATATCGTCCATCATCCTCATGAAAGTTGTTGGGGAATTTGTCAAACAAAAGGGCATGACCAACCATTCAAAAAGACCTTATTTTGATTTGAAGGCACTTTTCCATATGTCTGTCTGTTCTATTGGGACCAGATGGTAGCTAGACTTCAGATCAATATTATTGAAGTATTTGGCCCCCTTGAGCTGACCAAGGAGATCGTCAATTCGGGGAATCGAGTATCGGTACCTCACTGTGATTTTATTTTGGTCTCGATAATCAATGCAGAGTCGTTCGGTCCCATCTTTCTTCTGCACCAACACGATTGGGCTTCCACAAGGTGATGAGTTGGGTCGTATGTGCCCTTTGTGGAGAAGTTCTTAGATTTGACGCTTGATCTCCTCATTTTCTAATATAAAACCACAGATTTATATTATTCACATAGAGACACAATGAACAATAATAGAGATATAGTATAACTTGACTTCTATTAAATAAGAAATATGTTGAAAACTGTAAGATGCAGACTGAAAACAAGCTTGATGGAATGGTGGTAGTTTATCTCTGAAAAGAGATGTGACGACTACGCTCATTCACAAGAAGATGAGAACAATGAGTCTCTGAAGGCCTTTTTACAATAAACATAAATTACAAAACTATAGACATCCAAAAAACCCAACCCTAGGAGATGAAGCACAAAAAGTCATGTGGGCCCGTTGAGGTAAGTTAGTGCATTAACTTCCTGAGGTCGTAACTTTTGCATACAATCTTTGTTTAGGGTGCATGATAGCTCGTTGGAAAGGTATTGACAAGGAGATTCATTTAGGGGGATCAATCAGAGCCTTAAACTATCATTGAGGTGATCAGTCGTGAAACAACGTTGTTTGGGCCCTCAAAATGTCCTTGGAAGCCTAGGACCCGAAAAAACTGCTAAAAATAATAAGTTGCCAAAAAACTATTTTGAGCCAGTTGGAAAAGGTGGGTGGCCATAGAGATCCCTTTGGATCAAGAATCCCTCTATTGTTTGATGAATGGAGATCTCAAAGTAGATTGATTTCTTTCCAAACTTGTCAATCGGTTCGCAACTTGATTCTGAGTTTGGAAGAGTTGAGCGTTCATTTGATCAAGCCTCTAAGGTAGGAGAGTTATTTGATCTGGCGCATTGTTCGTTGTCGACTTTTTTTTTTCTTCCGTCCTGGTATGAGGACACTGATATGGCTCAGTCTTGGAATAAAGAATATTCTTTTCAATTTTTGCACTGTACTCTTTGGCTTTTTCCAAAGTGTTGGGTTTCGTATCCCTTAAGATGAAACCAAATTGCCCTTCAAAGGCATTCACATAGAGGAGACAAATAACTGCTTTATATGGGAAAAAATACCTTCGGGATTTGGCTATATAGTTTATCAAATCTAGTGTCAAATTCACTCACTATCTCGTTCTCCTCCTCAATTTGGTTGAATTGTGTCATTAACATTCCTCTATCCTTCTTCGTTGCCCATCTTCTTTTGAACAATTTAGCGAAATATTCATACGATGCTAGGTGATTGTAAAGAAATCATTTGAACCACCTCTGGGCATCTTTAGTAAGAGATGTAGCTAGTATTCTTATTTCCACATCTTCATGTTCCACTCCTTCATTTTCCATGTCTCTACCAATTGCATAGAGGTTTTCCTCAGCTGTGACCACATTGTTTCCTAAAAACTTTGGCAACCATTTGTTGGTTTCTTTAGTCATAGCATTGGCATATCCAGCGATGACAGCGAAGTTCAAAGACTTGTAAAGGTCTTTTGTCCAAGGATAAGCCATTCGGGCAAAGGGAAGGTTACCGTGGAAAATGGTTTTGACAACGAGGGAGTTAAAAGGAGTATTTTTTTTGTAAACCTTTGAAGGCTTGAATCTTTCAGGGAGAAGGATCTTTTTGAAAGATGGATTCTGGGATGGTGGAGTCGCCAGATGAGCTTTATGAATAGTTCATCAAGAAAAGGAAAATAAAAATTTACTCTAGTGGATTCACCAAACATGCTAGGGGTAAAATATTTGGGATTAAATCTTTCCAAAGTGTCATTAGGGCATGAAAGAGGATTCCAAATCCTCCCCATCAACAACACCAAAATTTTATTGCACAGATTGTAAGTTGGGAAAAGACCAACCCAATCCACAAGAGTGAGACAATTATGGGAGTAGCTACCCACTGTCACCTTAGATAGATATTCACCTTGCTTAATTGATGATAAGTCACCACAAGGGGGGAATCTTAGTGACCCTAGGGGGATTGATATGGAAAATGGTATAATGGTCGATGAAGCCCCTATAGGTCAAGTTTGGAAGTCGAAAAAGGATTGGAAAATACTCTTGTTGATTAAGGGTGGTTGCCAAAGTGTTGTGTACTTGCAAGACAAAGTTAAACCTGCCTGAAATAAGACATGAGATACATATACAAGCCTTATATCAAGGGGTAACTAGCAAGAAACCTTGATGTCCCAATATTGTAGTAGAACAAAGATATATATCAACAATGTAAAGTATTAAATGACTACAAAATATGTTTCCAAAAGTTAAGTAGAAGATATTAGAAACTAAGCTAGCAATGTCTAGTTTAACTTCCACTGAATAGCAACGAAGTGGTTGTAGAAAAACATTAGCTACAACAGCAAAATATAACCACTAAAATCAACAAACAATCCACCCAAAAGATAGCTAATGGAAAGTATATTAAATATGATAGCTTGCAAGCAAGTTTTAATGGTTGATTAGTGAGTAATAAGAGAGTTTAAAGAGTGTTTTGTTGTAGCCCTAATGGATGTAGTATTAAGTTCATTACTGCAAGAGAATTACTAGGCTAAGCTAGACGCCCTAATAGCTCAACCAAGCTAAAAGCATGAAGAACAACTTCCAATTTAGACAATCACAAAATCTCTATTTTTCACGTATTCCAATGCAATGATTTTATTTCTCCAATGCAAGAATAGGCAAGTGTTTTATCAATTGGGTTATGGAATCTCTTGTTTTAAGAGCTAGGATTTGCAACTTCTCTAGGGGTGTAAGCCCTTTTACTTCCTAGAGCATGAAAAACCTAGCAAGGTAAATCTAGGAGGGTGTAAGCCCTTTTACTCCTCCTAACAACCTTTACAATAGCTTATCCACTTAACAATAATGATAGACTTGGTGGAGGGTGTATGCCCTTATACTCCTCCAAGGGTTTAGATAAGAACTACCATGAAACAAGAAAAAATACTAACAATATGCAGAAATTCCTTACTAATTTCAAGAGATAACTAGTAAAACCCTTATCTGCCAAGAATGTTCCATCATACATGCAAGAGATAAACATCCAAGAGATATTGCACCACTTCCTTCCACAAGACAAGTAACTAGCATCCAAAGTTTGCACAAGATATAGAGACATGCGATTTTCCCAAAGAGGGAGAAAATTTCAGCCACAAGTATGTAATTCTCAAGTGAGATGATATAATAAAATGAAATGAAATGACCTTTATTTATACAAGGTCATCTGAACAAAGTTTGTCCACTTAGTTAGGGTAAAAAACAATTAGGGAGGTCGACCTCCTCTAATTTCCCCTTTACAGGTTATAATTCAAATTTTACATAGAAATTTCCCTAAAAGGGGTGACATCATGCCTTAATTAGCCTCCAAGTGAGACATTTTTCCCTCTAGATGAAATCATTGGGCCTCCAAAGGCCATGGATTAAGCCACACCGTGCTCTGATGCATGGCAAGAGTCTCTATTTCCATCAGAAGGTACCAAGTCATCATCAAAACCACCAACACCATCAAACCCTAGCCTTCCACATGTGACGTCTTACACCAAAAATGCAGTGTAAGGCCTCCAAAGGCAAGTCGTTGAGGCTAGGAAGGCTAGCAAATCACCTGTAGTGGATCCTCAAGTTCCTCCAAAGGCAATTCCTCTGACCCAGTTGTCCAAGAAGCAAGGGCACATCATCCATCTTGTGGGATTCAAGCCCCAAGTGAAGGTCCAAGTGACCTTGCACTTTCACGTAATGACTTCCACCTGTCAAGGCAATGCAAAGACAAGCAAATTTTCCCTCCAAGGGCTCACAAGTCACAATCATCATGTCAAGTAAGACATATATAATAAAATCACCACTTGAACATGTGCATCAAGTCTCCCCTGTCAAAATAAACAAATTCTCAAAGTCCTTATGCAACTTGCCAAATTTAAGTATGGGAGGGTTGTCATGGCGATTTCTCAATTTGTGTGTATCATCCTTGCACAGAGGCCATGCTAATCTTCTCTGTATCATTGCAATTTTATCAGATGTCTCCATTAAGATCTTGATAATCCTTTGAGAGAGTTCAAAGTTAGGGGCTTATCTAAAGGGAAAAACTGGGCGGGAAGAAATTTTGAAAACCTGCAACTCCTTGGAGCTTGCAACTAATGGCGACGAGGTTTACTCGACGATTTGGTTCCTTCTTTGTGGTGTTTTTTGCTTACTGTAGTGTAGTGGTATCTTTGTGTTTCTGGAGTGAAGTGGAAACTTAGTGATTTAGCTACTGTTGTCTCTTTTTGTAGATGGTCGACTGCTAGTTTTAGTGTCGATTTTTTTAGAGGAACCATCAGGTAGGTATTATCTCCTTGTTTGGCAGGGTATTTGGCACATCTGGAGGCTCGAAAGTTGTTTCAATACTCTGTCATGTCCATACTGGATTTGACAGTGTTTTTAATTCACCCTGTCCTCCTCTACTGATTTCATTAACTGTCATTACTCCGATCCCACCTTTTTATTGGACCTATGGCTTAGATTGGCGTTCAATCTCGAGGTGCTTTAACTGTGATTTTCTAGGTGGTGAGTTTTTATTACTTTGTTTGACCAGATGACAGAGGAGGCCATTAGCGCACTCATGAGTGCAATTGATGAGGAGGATTGGGAGAGGGTGGGCCTATTTGACTCGGCCCCTTTGCACTTTTCCCTAGAACTTAACGCCAGTGGAGAGTTATTGCCCTTGAATTTGACGTCTCCTTTGGATCTTTCTTCTACTCACTGAAAGGTTCCTCCACCATTTGTTAGTTTGTCTGTTTTAAGTGCTCGGGAAACAACTTCTTTCAACATGGGTTGTGTTTCACATCCGTGTCCAAAAGGAGGTTCTTTGCAGGCCGTTGGTTATACTGTGGGTACTAATCCTAAGTCGAGTCTCCGGAGACAATACACTCAGAAAGTGTGGCCACCAAATCAGTCCAGAAGGAAAATGATTTTGGGTGATGACCTTGGTCTGGAAGAAGCGACAAAACTTGCATTGAATGCATTGGTTGGGAGGTCTTTGTATCTTCGCAGGTGTATCACACCTCTCTACAATAGGTTAATACTCATTGGTTTCCCATTTTGGGCTATGTTCCAGTTGTATTTTACCTTCTGCGGGGAGGATTTGGTTATAATTTTCATTCTTTGGAAGACGTCGCTAAGATTCTAGAGGGATTGTGGCCTTATGATGGTGGTAGTATCATGCTAAAATGTTGGTGGCTCTCATTCGACCCTGCACAGGACTACATCTAGTTTAGACATATGTGGGTCCTTTTACCTGGTCTTCTGCTCAATTTCTGGACCTTAAAGGCTATAATGGCGATTGGAAACTCTATAGGTAGTTTCATTGGGGTGGACGAAAAAGCACTTGGTGCGCCAGATAGGAAGTTGGGTTGGGTTTTAATTAAGGCGGACATACACTCGGGGTTGATGGAGACACTTGATATTAAGTGGAGGGACCAGTTGTTTTCGCAGAGGCCGGATTATCTTGGCTTACCCTTTCGTTGCACTTTGTGTCGTAAGACTGGACACTTGAAAAATTATTGTCCAGGCATGGTAGATGAGGAGTAGTCTGAATCTTCTCGCCTCTGGAAGTTCCCCAGATGTGATTTTCCTATTGTGGACTCCATTGCTTGAGATTTCCCTATGTTCGAGACGCAGGACTCCCCACCAACTTTGGATGTCGATTCTCTTACATGTAAGCTCAGGTCCTTTTGTCCTATTTTGCATCATTCTCTGACCTCTCTGGAAAAATACATTCTGGATGCTTCTTGTCCGGTGTTTGGCTAGATTGTACAACCCTGTTTACCTATTCAGAATTCTAAGGTAGACCCTGTGGGTTTGGGGTTTGGTGATCCCAGTGACTTGGGGACTAAGCCTCTATCAGTTAACCCTCTTCCAACTCCTTCTCGGGAAGGTACTTTGACAACTTTTTCAGTTCTAAACAACTTACATATGTCGGGCCATCAATCTGATGTTTGTATTGTACACTCAGAGATTCGTCCTTCTGAGGATGAGGAGGGGTTAAAGGAATTTGTTATATTCTCGGGTTTTAGAGAGGAGGATCCGTATGATTGTTCGTTGGTGGAGACACTGGATACTTTGGTACCTCTTCTTCGTGAGGCGGGGACTCATGTTCCACTAGTCACCATCCAAGGAAATTTTGTATTTCATTCACCTTTACCGACTGATTTGTCCATCAATCCGAGGAAAGGTAGTGGGGGGGCTAGGCCCAATTATGCTTGGTCTAGAGGCTTGGGTTTTGAGACCTCGCCCATTAAGACGAGGAGTGCCCGGAAGAAAAACACACTCTTTGTTGTTACTCGTGAGTCCAATACTTCTACTGTTTTCGATATTGGGGCGCCTAGATGATTAAAAGCCCTTGCATGGGTTAAAATATGATCTTACTCTCGTTAAATGTTAGAGGGGTGGGAGGATCCCTTAAATATTCCTTCATCCGTAGATTACTCACAAAAGTCAAACACGATATTATTTGTTTACAAGAGACACTGGTTGTTGAGGACAAGGCTCGATTGTTTATGTAAAAAATTATTCCTAGTTGGTTTTTGTGTGCTGTCAGTTCGATAGGTACCTCAAGAGGTCTCCTGGTGACTTGGGACCCTAACAAGTTTACCTTGGACCCTACTCTTTGTGGTGGGGGCATTTTACTCTCGGGCATTACCTTAGAAAACAACAAAGCTGTAAATTTTCTAAATGTGTATGGTCCATGTAACAATTTTTTATTTATTTTGGGATAAATTGGCGTCAACTGGGTTGTTAGCTGCTAAAAACTTGATCCTTGCAGGAGACTTGAATTTCACCACTGGTGCAAATGAAGTTTGGGGCTCAACAAAACATCTGGATCAACATGCTGACTATCTTTTAGATTTGATCAAGGATCACTCTTTGGTCGATTTGGCTCCAGATACTTTGGTCCCTACTTGGAGGAATGGTAGAGCGAGGGACGCAGGAATTGCTAAAAGGTTGGATCATGCTCTGGTTTCAGAAAGCCTATTGTTGGAGATTGGGCATTATCGTTCATGGGTTGAGATCCCTTACATTTCTGATCACGCACTTGTGATAGCACAATTTGATTTCAATCAGGTACAGGTGGCCTACCCGTTTAAGTTAAATCCAACTTGGCTGGCGGAGAAGAATTTTGATTTGATTTTGAAAGAAGTTTGGCAGGATGTTGTTTTTCTGGAGGAGTCAGATATTCAACATAGAATTGTTTGGAAATTAAAAACCTTGAAGTCTTGAATCAAAGCATGGGCAAGACAAAACCAGCGTGAAAAGCTCCGTAAGTTGGAAATATTGGAGGAAGATATAAGTCGGGGATACTCGGGACTGTCTAGAGAAGGGTTGGAGACCGCTTTAGATTCACTTTTGAATCTTTAGAATCCGAGCGAAATGAGTTACTCAAAATTGAAGAGGAATATTGGCGCCAAAAGAGTCGTGCCACTTGGTTAAAATGTGGTGATCATAACACAAAATGTTTCCACAAATTTGCTAGTGCCAGAAGAAACCAGAAGCATATCTGGGAGATAGATGATGATAATGGTTAGACTTTCATAGGCCAGGAGGAGATCAAAGGAAAGGCTACTAGATTTTTCAAGAAGCTATATGTTGCAGATGGTCTTCGAGCACCATTGGATCAAGTAAATTTAGTGAGACTTTTTCAACATTTTGTGATTGTTGAAGATAATGTTATTTTAGATTTGGGATATTTTAAGTCTATTTGCCAAAGATAAAAGTCTGGGCCCAAACGACTGGACTGTGGAGTTTTTTACTCTTTTCTTCGAGGTGGTTGGTGATGATCTATTAGATCTGGTCGAAGATTCCATAATCAGAGGAAAGATTCAAAAATCCTTAAATTTGACTTTCTTGACATTGATTCCTAAGGAAAACTCTCTTCGGACTTTTGGGGATTATAGGCCCATTGCACTTTGTAATCTTTGTTATAAACTAATCTCCAAAGTGATCACCAATAGAATCAAACCTATTCTCTCCGGGGCTTTGTGAGCTGAACAACTGGGTTTCTTGAAGGGTAGACAAATCTTGGATGTCGTTGGGACGACACATGAATGTATCCACGGCATCAAAACCAAAAAACAAAAATCTATGTTATTAAAGTTGGATCTGAAAAAGGCTTATGACTGTGTTAGTTGGGATTTCCTTCGATTAATTCTTGTACAAACTGGTTTTAGCGTTTCTTCTATTTCTTGGATCATGAGTTGTGTGACTAGCGCATCTTTCGCAGTGTTGATTAATGGGGAGACCTCGGCCTTCTTCAGTAGTGAACATGGTATTCGTCAAGGTTGTTCTCTCTCTCCATTATTGTTTATTCTAATCATGGAAAGTCTTAGTATCTTATTAAAACAGGGACAAGAAACGAGGAATCTGACTGGGGTTAAGGTTTCTAGAGTTGTTAAAATTCTACATCTTATTTTTGTTGATGATGTGCTCATCATGACAAAGGCAACTGCTGCAGAATGGAAATTGGTCAAGAAAATCCTGGATCAATTTTGTAGTGCTTCGGGCCTAAGAATTAACCAAAATAAATCTACTTTCCATTATGCGGGACTGGAGGATGCTGATTTGTTGAGAATTAAGGATTTATTTGCTTAAAATTTCATGGAGTTGGCACTGGGCTTTAAATACTTGGGGTATTTCTTAAAGATGATAAAACCTATTTTGAAGACTGGAGATGGCTACTTGTAAAGTTTGAAAGCCAGATAAAGCATTGGTGTAACCATTGGTTAACCTTTGGAGGCCGTTGCATATTAGTTAAGGTTGTTTTGGAAACACAATCGGTTTTTTGGATGGCACTTGCGGCGATCCCTGTCGTAGTTATCACAAAGATTCACAAATTGATTTTTGACTTTCTCTGGACGAGGGGTCACAAAGAACATGGCATACATCTTTGCAGATGGGTTTGAATTGCATAACCAAAACCTTTGGCAAGTTGGGGTCTCAAGAATCCTTTCATCTTCAACCGAGCATTAGCAGGCAATTCTCTGTGGAGAGTCTTGATGGAGGACGAAATCTGGAACTGGGTGGTCAAAGACAAATACCTCCCTTATGTATATGTCGCTGCTTGGCTTAGAACTGATTAGGTTATTCAACCGTTGGCCTCTTATTTTTGGAAAAATTTGATGAAGTTGTTGCCACTCATTACCCACTGGTTGAGATGGAAGGCCGGAAATGGTTATTCTATACTCATTGGGATGGATAAAATACTAGACATTGGTAACACAACTATTCTATAACAGGAGATTTTATTGGCCTTAAAAACACAAAATGTTCGCTATTTGTACCAAGCGAAGGCTCAATCATCATGTGGTTACATTAGCGATCAATAGAGGTCTAATGAGGAGTTGGGACTTTCGGGACCTATGGAATTGGAATGGAAAACTTATATAAGGGCACTTATATGTTCGTGTGTCCAATTGCGAGATAGGGAGGATTTTTTATTGTGGGCAGGTGGTGACCATTCAGGTTTTCTCTCGACAAAGAATGTCTATAATGACTTAGCTCATAAACTTTGGCCTCATTAGATCACTACTTGGAGAAGACAAATATGGACCTGGGACTTGGCTTTCAAAATCAAAATTTTCTTTTGGATAGTTTTGGATTGTAAAATCCTCACTTGGGACTCTTTACAAAAAAGAGGTTGGTGTGGCCCAAACATCTGTTCACTCTGTTTTAGGGATGAGGAGTCCATCTCGCACCTTTTCATCCACTGTCCATTCACTTTAAAACTGGGGAAAAAATTACATATTGTTTATAATCTTGCTAGTAACTGGGAGGAAACTCATTAATCAACTGCTTTGAAGACTGGATAAAGGTGGAGAAATCTTACAAAACTTTACCAATTATTGTGTGTTGGCAATTGTGGCTGGAAAGAAACAGATGTATCTTTGATAGTTGTACACCTTCAATAATGAGGTTATGTATCCAAATTAGAGGGATGATGAAGCCATCAATTTGCCAGTTGCAAACAAGGACTCATAACAGGATTAAGAAGACACCAGACATTATATTGGAAAACACTTGTTGGTTTGATGGAGCTGTGCAACTTATTGGTACACTTTGTGGTGCTAGGGGTGTTATAAAGACTTTAGGAAAGACTTCCTATAGATGGACCCTAAACTGTGGGCAGGGTTCCAACACTAGGGAAAAACTTCTTGGAGTTTGGGTCTTTAACTTTAGCACTCTGATTAAATTTAGTTTGTTTACATGTCCTCGGGGATTCAAAGATTTTCATAGTTTGGATAAACCACTTATGCAGGTTACAAGTAACCTCTCTCATGGGCTGGAAGAAAAATATCAGAGAACTCATTTCCCTCTTCATTGATATCAAGTTTGATCATATTTACAGGATTAAGAAGACACCAGACATTATATTGGAAATCACTTATTGGTTTGGTGGAGCTGCGCAACCTATTGGTACACTTTGTGGGGATGGGGGTGTTATAAAGACTTTAGGAAAGACTTCCTACAGATGGACCCTAAACTGTGGGCAGGGTTCCAACACCAGGGCATAACTTCTTGGGGTTTGGGCATCTTTAACTTTAGCACTCCGATTAAATTTAGTTTCTTTACATGTCCTGGGGGATTCAAAGATTGTCATAGACTATATAAACCACTTATGCAGGTTACAAGTAACCTCTCTCATGGGCTGGAAGACAAAGATCAGAGGCTCATAACAATATTAAGAAGACACCAGACATTATATTGGAAAACACTTGTTGGTTTGATGGAGCTGCGTAACTTAACAATACACTTTGTGGGGCTAGGGGTGTTATAAAGACTTCAGGAAAGACTTCCTACAGATGGACGCTAAAATGTGGGCAGGGTTCCAACACCAAAGAAGAACTTCTTGGGGTTTGGGCATCTTTAACTTTAGCACTCCGATTAAATTTAGTTTGTTTACATGTCTTGGGGGATTCAAAGATTGTCATAGAGTGGATAAACCACTTATGCAGGTTACAAGTAACATCTCTCATGGGCTGGAAGACAAAGATCAAATAATTCATTGCCCTCATCATTGATATCAAGTTTGACCATATTTACAGGGAAGACAACATAGAGGCGAATGCTCTATCAAAGCTAGCATTATAGGTTCCGGAAGGAAGGATACACTATAGTAAATGGCAGGATGGCCATGAGGCCCCCCCACTTTCTTTACAACTCTATCCTTGAGGGTCTTAACTATGGACCTGTTTCCTTTTTTTATTATATCAACCTCGATACTAGCTCTGTGTTTAACTTCGGTTTTTATCCAAGTTGGAACAATTGTTAATCTGAATTTTGAATAGTTTGTTTTGCAATATTAGCTATAGTTTTTTACACACTCTGTTTCTTTTTGAGTGGGATGTACTTATACAATGTTTTTTGAGTCTGGACTTTGGTGATTACTTGTTGATCACAGTACTTACCTTATTGAAGGATGGACATATCAACTTGCTTTGAATGTATTTTGAGAACATCATATATTAATATATTGAGCAATTTTCTACTGGAAAAAAAGGGTTGTCATGGCGACCTATTGGGTGAATCATTCCCCAAGTTAAGAATGGTTTCCCAGGTGGAACCTCTCTAAGTCATGTGAAGATAATGAGGTGGATAGGGGTAATACATTTGGGCATGGGGTTTTCTTGACATACAAGGGCTCATATTGTCTCATTTATCGGTTCCTTTGTAGAGGATGTGTTTCCCTTCGTCCATGATGCATGATTTTTCCAAGCCCTTTGCCCATTTACTTTATTAGAGTGTTCCCAAGTTGAAGCTAAAGTGGGACTTCTACCTAAGCATGAAAAACATTGCCCACCTTAACTCTACCCTGTTCACATTGTGTTTCCCCAAGTTGAAGACGATGTGTGGGACTTCTACCTAAGCATGAAAAACATTGCCCACACACACTCTACCTTGGTTGGCATGTTCAATTAGTTATTTGTTTTACAGGTCCCTAAATTTTTTGTGAGAAACATTTCATTATTTTCGGGATCCCTATGCGAGCATCTGGAAGTTTTGTGATTGGATTTTATCTTTTTCCAGCTACAAGCCTCCGAGACTTCAACCCCTTCTTCCCATGAAAAGAGGTACAAGCCCTTCTTTGGTCAATGTGGCCCAAAAACACAAAAGATGAGGAAATGAAGGGAAAGAAAC
This sequence comes from Picea engelmannii, assembly GCA_009831015.1. Lineage (NCBI taxonomy): Eukaryota > Viridiplantae > Streptophyta > Pinopsida > Pinales > Pinaceae > Picea > Picea engelmannii. The sequence goes on along the minus strand of ML809987.1, from coordinate 93,162 downwards.
ATGGAAAGTGGCAAGTATGTG
>ML809987.1:43118-84694 GCA_009831015.1 Picea engelmannii | reverse complement strand
ATATATATATATATATATATATATATATATATATATATATATATATATATATATATATATTAAATTTATATGGCCAATTTTTAAATATCATTGAAGTAGTTCATTAATATTAAAAAAAACTCTACAATGTAATTATTTATCTGGTCCTCTAGTCAGCACCATTGGAATGGTTGTCGGCCTGTTCACCTGATCTTCAGGTCGAGGAGGATCAACTATGACATTCTCTGCCATTGAAACGTCAAAATTTATAAGTACAAAATTATTAAGTATATGATTGATATATAGACATTTTATCGTCGTGGGCCTCAGTCACATGAACATCTTGGGGCTACACCTCACTGGGATGGGGCTGCTGGGGAGCACCATGATCTTTTGGTTGCGTTGCACTATCAACGCTATGTTGTCCAGTACTAATGGTTTCGTTGATAGTGTTGTTCGCCTGATTAAAACAAAGTAAGACATTAAATTATGGACGATATAAAACATTTACGTATTTAATAAGTAATGAAAGGTTAATGTGGACTGATTTTTATTTACCTTATCTCGCAAATTGAATCTTGGGGTCTGCCCCATGATTTTCCTATGATCAACCACAACTTTATAACCGTACTTGTAACCAAGTTGGAGGTCTTCCTCTGTGGTTTCAGTTCCGAAGTCGTCGCCCTGCATTGCATAAGGGTATGGTTTTTTAATTTTTTTGGCTGTAATTACCTTAAAGTTATAAGGTGATACAAATAATATTATTAAGATGTTTGGGTACTTACGATTCATGACTGTAACCTTGAGTAACCGCCTTGGCTTAGCTTGTGTTGGCCATGTTTGACAATCCTTTCTTTGGTTGCCTTCGAAGTGTCAGGCAACCTATTATCAAAATTTTCAAGTATGTTATATATAACCACACTTTTATTTAGATCTAAAGAAAAATAAAGCTGGTATTGAATTCAAAAAATTGTGATTTACCTTGGTGTACCAGTTATTTGTTCTCCTGATTTTTTTCAAAATCTTTTCTTTTGCATCATCAATGATCGCCTTCCATTCCCTCTCTATAATTGAGGGAGGATGCTCATACCTAGGATTTCCTGCCAAGCTTCGTCTATAAACATCCCGTGTTTATTTTAAATATTCACCCACTGCAGAGGTGACCGTTTTTTTATTAAACGTGTTTACTCCAAAGAGACCTTCAACATAATCCATAAGTTCTTTTTTGAGGTTGGAATTCTGGCAATTCCACCTTATGTGTAAGATTGTACCAAAAATCGACAAGGTCTTGCTCTCTAGGTGCCTTTAAAAAAGGTCATTTCCTACACACAAAAGATATGATCATTAATTTAAAATTAATAATCTAGATGATTTATGTATGAGGACAACATTAAACGATTAAAATACGAATTAAAACTACTTGGAAGTCTTGATTGTTTTAATGGAAGTCCATTATCGTCGACCAAAAATGTGCATGGAAGGGTCCTTGTGCTTGTCACACGTCTAGCTCCAGGAAATACAACCATCTTAACCACATCACTATGATCCTCATCTCTGCCACCATCTCTAGATTCTGATCGAGGTGTGGATGTTTGGTGGTGCGTGTCATGGATCCTATCTAAATTAGGTGTGGAAGATGGAGAAGTAAATAGTGCTCTAGCAGCTGTATGACCGCCACCAGGATTCTGTAGCATATCTGTAACGCCACTACTACCAACACCGGGCTGAACAGGCTCCAAACATGACTTTATAAAAAAAAAATATTTTTTCGTGAAATAATGTAAAAGTTAAAGAACAAAGTATCATAATTGAACATATGAGTACATTAAAAAAAAACACTTTAAATTATGATTATTATCTTATATGTGTTAAGTTGTGACATAAGGAGCTTGATCTTTGCTTTGACGTCAGGTGTTTGATTTGGATGATCTAAGAAGCTAGCAAGTTCCTTGTTAGCTTTAATGATCTTTTTTTAAATTAAGACCATCAGATCAATGCATGAATAAAACCCCTCCTCATTGGTGGAATCATGATCAACAAGGCTTGCGGACTACATATAATTTCAACAAAAACAATGTTATTTCAATAAAATTATATAAGCAAATAATAAAAACAATGTAAAATGAAAGAGGAAATTGATAATCATTTACATGCTCTACGGCTGGCCCTTTTCCACGATCATCTTGCTACATTATAATATAATTAGAACCCCCATATATTTAAAAAATTGTTAATGATAACAAAAAAACAATGTTAAAGATAATATTTACAACAATGTTAAAGATAATAAAAAAATATAATGCAATAATAAGAAGTTTCTTAAAGAGGTGTTGCATAAGAACCTACACACTATTAGTCAATGTTTCTATTCGATTCAAATGGTAATCCACTAATAACTCTTCCATGTGAGCTATCTTTTTTATTGCGCACAAGACTACCTAATTTTCTTCACGTCCCTCATATATGCAATTCAGTTGTTTGTTTGTTGTCTCAGGTCGTGTGCTGTTTATAAACCTTGCGATATTGTCAGAAGCTTTAGGCCTTCCATCAAATATAGATAGTCACTCCCTTATTTTTATCCTTTTTTATTAGTTGTATATAATTTGTGGCGAGTGCATATCTCTGCATACTTCGCATGTATCGGACCAGCCATATCCAAGCGTTATAATTGTAACATGGTCCGACATGGTCCATCAATTCAGTTACTGTATTGTATTTTACAATTATTTCATCCATGGAAAATAGCCCCAAGCCATGTAGGGAGGATGGTGCAATGCGATATGTCCTATTGTTGACAACAAAGTTAACATCTATAGGAGGTAGTTCCTTATGCACCCATTGTTTCACCAGATGCTTATACCTAAGTGGAACATCTATGTCTCCTGTGCTCTCATCATCATAAGAGCATGATCCTTCTTCGGCAAGAAAAAATTTCATGCGTCTACAAAAAAAATTTCTGACTTTTTCACCTTTGGTCTTTATTTGCTTATCATATCTACTAGATGCAGTTGCATTTCCAACCTCTATTTGTTCTAAGATTTCCTCACTCGAGGAAGAAATATCTGACAGGTACCTATTTGGTTGTACCTTCAATTGCATGTGCACGTGTTGTTAGTTAGTAGTCCACCATCATATTCAAAGTTCTAAATAAAATTTTTGTATCTTTAGTTTTGGATGCACAATTAGACTAGGGTGAAATTACCAATATTAGTGGTCAACCACCTAATTTAATGTGATATCCCTCTTGATTTTGGACATATTAAGGACATATTAATGTGATAACACTAAGGACATGATAAAATTATCATATGGATCTAAGAAAAAAATAGTAGTAAGGTTGTTGTTTGTTGGATTTGTGAAAATTAGAAGTATGATAAGAAATGTCCATTGAAGATGAGGGTCAATGCTATGGAGTAAGAAATCCAACTATCAGTTGGTGTGTTGTAAATATTGGGTGCTTTAGTTGGCAGTATGTCTAAGGAAAGCCGAGAGTAGAACTCTACAAATATTACTTTTGTTCGATACAAGAGTAGAACTATACAAATATTAGTTTTGTTCAAGCCAAGATTAGAACTATACAAATATTAGTTTTGTTCAATCCAAGTTGAAGAATAAGTTAGTTATGGCGATAATAATAAGATAAGAATAACATTCTCCATTGACCTTGTGTAAACCATTCCATTTGGTGTTTGTTTCACTAAGTGTAAAGAACAATGTTGGAGAATTATACGACGTAAGTTAGGTATGAGCTATTTGTTACCTCTGTATTACCTTTTATTTTAATTGTATCCATATTTTGTATTGATCAAATGAGGAATTAACCTGAAACTGATGCCATTAGACACAAAATCAATCCTAAGGCCAACTAAGAAGAAAAAACAACACACACTAATTAATCTAGGAGTCAAGCATGCAAATAAACCTTCTCACAAAGAAGTGCTAGTTGGTGATGGAATCCAACATCGCAAAATCGATGCGCAAAGGGGATGAGTTTCAACGGGTGGGAAAGTTATGTTGACAACCTGCTTAACGAACTAACGCCCTTGTACAAGTTACCTCACTAAGCAGTGGGAAACCCTCCAAGGAGTCCGAGTGAGTCTAGCCAACGTCGATCCTAGGTACAACACAACCTTCCCTGTGATGTCACCTTGTGTAGGAAGTCTAAAAGAGTATGGCCTCTATGGTACCACCTACTATACCGGAGCAGAGGGGGGACAGTCGACAGTCGACACCAAGACCAACAAAGAAAGGTTGATTACTCTGAGGGCCCCAATGCGACCTCGTGATTGACCCTTGTGTTAGAAGGGCTTCCCAAAGTCAGTGATATAACAACTGGATTTCACTCCCTAACTCAAGGATTTATGTTTGTTTAGCAGCTTTGGAAAGTTATTCTCACAATCATATTCCAAAGCTCTACACCTAAGCTAAGATGGGTTTGAAGAGCCTTATAAAAGTTTCTAAATAAATTTTAATTAGTGCTTGATTTTAGGTTATTGTTACTCAAAGGAGTGGTCGTGAAACTAATGGCGTTTTGACTTGACTCTTTAAACCATGCAAGAGGAAAATGAAATGCAAGAAATTCAACTTCGATGAAAACTAGCTATGGGAAGGAGCAAGAGGTTTTAAGCAAATAAATAATTTCTTGATAGATTACTATGTGTGCAGTACTGCAAAATGACCCAAATTTTAAAAATACCATGCAAATGTCATAGTTCACTTAGTACACCTATACAACATTGAATCAAATGTCATCATTTCTAACATAGTAAACTTTTATGATTATAGAGACCACCATACACATCTTGAATACTCATAAGGATCACAGAGGATTCACCTTGTTGATACAACATCCATGCAACATACATCCCACATTTTCATGCAACTCCATCCATTCCTACATTATGCATCATCCAACTTCCATTGCTTGAAGAGGTGGAAGAACTAGAAGGGGATGAAGCTTATAGACCAAAATACTCGCAATGGGGATGTGTGGTTCAATCCTAAATGGACCAATAATAAATAAGGTTCTCTTTAATGGTTTTTCTTTTATTTATGTTCAATTTTAGTGCTCTAAGATACAGTTTTATGGGGTTTACCACCTTCAAAAAAACCTCCTTTGCAAGTTTGGCCAAAATCCTATTATTTTTCCTTAGAAATTTTTATGCATGCAAAGCTAAGAATGTAGTGAAGGTAAGTTCATATCTTTGCACTTTTCACTTTGCATCTACAAGAAAAAGTATAAGGAAAAAGGGTGACATGATGTAAAGGCTACGGGGAAGGCTGATGCACATAGCAGAAATCACATAAAAAGTAAGGGTCTATGTTAAGTGCAAAGGAAAGTGAAGTGGAGTGTTGATGTGAAGCTATATACCAATGTGGATGCAAAGGTATAGACTATGGGGTTTGAAATAAAAGAGGCATGCCCTTCACACTTCACATTAGTACTATTGTGGGGCAACAATAAGCTTGGTGACTAGGAGGAAGTACAACTACACCCTCTACAATGTGGTTGAGTGAAAAATAACAACTATGGATGTACATATATGGATGTGGCTTAATCCAAGTCATATACATGCCAGGTACCATTCATGTACATGCTCAATCCAAGTCATATACATGCTCAATCCAAGTTGAAGAATAAGATAAGAATATCATTCTCCATTGACCTTGTGTAAACCATTCCATTTGGTGTTTGTTGCACTAAGTGTAAAGAACAATGTTGGATAATTATAAGACGTAAGTTAGGTATGAGCTATTTGTTACCTCTTTATTACCTTTTATTTTAAGTGAGGGTGCAAAAGCTAAGAGGAAGGGCACACTTGTTGAGAGAGGGTGTACAAGTTCAACATCAGGCACAAATATTCAAGAGACGCTAACACTTCTTGTTGAGCCACTAAATTGACATCCCCACTACCCTATTATACTCCTCATCTATAACTTTTCGGCTTACCTAAGCTTGGATAAATGACAAATAACACTACCATTAGCCATTGATGAGGTCATAAGGTAAAGTATAATTAATTCATGTTTTTTTGTGGTTTATTGAGCTAGGAGACTAAATGTTTCATGTACTAATGTTTTAATTTGTCATGTATAACCTTTGACCTCTAGATGAGTCCAACCTTTCTATACCAGCTCAACCATCTGATACTTATGCGTGCCACTGTCCAAATCTAGTACCAAGCACACCTTCCATTCAGATCCGGTACCGAATCTCACCTGTGGAGAATATGTGTAGACTTCAGGGAGTTGAACAAAGCCACCCATAGGGATTATTTTCCCTTACCATTTATTGATCAGGTGTTGTATACCTTGTCCGGAAAGAAGTATTTTTCGTTCCTAGATGGGTTTAGTGGTTGTAACCAAATACAAATAGCGCCCGAAGACCATGAGAAGACCACTTTCACCTACCCATGGGGAACCTATCCTTATAGGGTTCTTCCTTTTGGACTTTGCAATGCCCCAACCACTTTTCAAAGGGTTGTCCTAGCCACTTTCTCTTATTTTACCAATGATTGCGTGGAAGTCTACATGGATGACTTTACAGTCCATGGAAAAGACTTCCAGGAATCTTTGACCAGTCTAGAAAAAGTCTTGATTAGGTGTAAGGAAACTAATCTTTCCCTAAGTAATGAAAAGTCAAAGATGATGCTCACTGAAGGTATTGTTTTGGGACATCATATCTATGGTTCTAGAATGAGAGTTGATCCAACAAAGATTCATATTATCACACAAATTAGAATACCTTCCTCACAAAAGGAAGTTCATAGTTTTTTAGGGCATGCTAGCTACTATAGAAGATTCATTACAAATTTTACAATCCTAGCTACCCCTTTATTCAAGTTATTATCTAAAGAAGCCAAATTTAAGTGGGATGATGACTACCAAATATCTTTTGAGATTCTAAAATAGAAATTGTCAACTACCTCTGTATTAAGAGGACCAAATTGGTCCATTCCTTTTCATATATGTACCGATGCATCAGACATAGCTCTTGGGGTAGTTTGTGGACAAAGGGAAAATCAAATTCCTTATGCTATTTACTTTGTCAGTAAAAATATGTCTCCAGCTGAAGTTAATTATACAGTCAAAGAAAAAGAATTGCTAGTTATGGTCCATGCTATCAATAAATTTAGACATTATATTACAGGATATCAAGCTTTTGTACACACTGATCATTCAGCCATCAAATTCTTAATGAACAAACCTGTAACAAATCCTAGAGTTACAAGATGGCTATTATTATTACAAGAGTTCAATATCAACATTATTGATAGACTTGGTAAGGATAATCTTGTGGTTGATTTCTTATCTAGAATGATTCATCTGGGAGATAACACACCAGTAGAAGATAACTTTCCTGATGAAAATTTGTTTGTTATTTCTACATTCACTCCTTGGTATGCAGATGTAGCTAACTATCTTGTGACAGGGAAGATGCCTTAGAAATTGTCTCCTAGAGAAAAATAGAAAGCAATTCAGCTAAGTGAAAACTACATGTGGCACGATGATTGTCTCTACAAAACATGACCAGATTTGGTAATCAGGAGATGTGTAAGGGAAGATGAAATTCATGATATTTTTCAAGACTGCCATGATGGTCCTTATGGAGGACACTTCACAGACAAGAGGACCTCTTATAAAGTTCTACAATCTGGTTATTATTGGCCTCATATTTTCAAAGATGCTAAAACCTATGTATCCAATTGTGATGAATGCCAACGAATGGGCAAGCCTACTGCATGAGACCAAATGCCACTTCAAGCCCAAGTAGTCATTGAACCTTTCGAGAAATGGGCATTATATTTTGTAGGGCCCATTAACCCTGGATCTAAAAAGAAAAAGTACATACTTTTATGTACTGACTATGTGACTAAGTGGGTTGAAGCAAAAACTTTACTAGCTACAAGTGAACAATCAGTGGTAGATTTCCTTTTTAATGACATATTTACTAGATTTGTTGTACCTCGAGAAATTATGACTGATCAGGGAACTCAATTTACCTCTAATCTAGTCAAAGCTATTACATAACAATACCAAATTAAACACAGGAAATCTACACCCTACCATCCACAGGAAAATGGACAAGTAGAGTCTACCAACAAAGTTATTGAGTCCATTCTTACCAAAACATTACAGCTACACCACAAGGACTGGGCTAACATATTACTAGAAGCCTTATGGGCTTATAGAATCAACTGGAGGAATACAACAAGACATACACCCTACAAATTGGTGTATGGGAAGCAGGTACTTCTCCCCATAGAATTCCAGATCAAAACCTTCAGGACTGCAGTACAAGTTGGCATGAACTTGGATGAAGCCAAATAACAAAGACTCTTGTAGCTTAATGAGTTGGACGAAATCAGGCAGGAAACACTTCAAAGAACCACCCTCATTCAAGAGCAGAGAACAAAATGGCATGTCAAGTATCTCAAAAAGAAAATTTTTCAACAAGGAGATTGGGCCTTGTTGTATGACAACAGATTCAAAAAATTAAAAAGTAAGTTAACTACTTATTGGATGGGAGCTTATGAAATTGACACTGTCTATGATAATGGTTCAATCACGATAAAGACAATTGACGAACAACATACACCACTACTTGTGAATGGTCACCAGTTGAGAATTTATAACAAACCCCTATCAAAAAAGGAATTTTTAACTCGTATACTACAAAATTCAGATATGCAGGTGATCAGTAAGGAAGGAGACCTTCCTATTGATCCACATTGATTGATTGGTTTATTTTTAAACTTTTGTACATAGGTGTGGATAGTGTTTTGTTAATAAGCTGAAGGTAACAAGGGATTCTTGCCTCCTTTTGTTTTAGTTTCACATTTTATCTTTGAAAGTAGATTTATATATTTTATTTGATCCTTCAAGAACTTGCTAAACATCGGTTTTGTAGGCATCAACAATACTCTGTTCTGCTCCGGTACCAGAAATCTTGTTCTGGTCCAGTACCAGTAATCCTGTGCTGGTCCAGTACCAGAAGTTTGTCCTTATATGGTACTACCAGGACACATCACCTAATTGACAAGGAATGCTACGCATATTTCAAAATATTATGTCAATTAATATGAAGTATGAAGCCATGCAACAACCACTTAAGCTAGAACCAAGAATCTGAATACAACATCAAATGGCAGCCCTTATGAAGCAATAATTTCTTTTGGTTCTGTTGCTGACTAAAGGGAAGTATCTTTAATTTCTTTTGGTTTTGTTGCTAAAAGGAAGAATTTTTAATTTCTTTTAGTTCTGTTGCTTGACAAATAAGACATAATCTTTACCTATGATTGTTAAAAGAGCCATGATTAATCTGCTTCAAAGTCTAGAGGTTGCCTTTATCCAGTATTTCAGCATGATTAAAGGGATAAAAACTATATTAGCCTACAAGTAACTATCTCACCCTAACTAGACTTCAATAGTATTCATTGGATTATATTTTCTAAAGAGTAACATATGAGTATATGAACACTCTCTGTCAAGGGCACATTAGGAATTTTTTTATGGAAAAGGATGTATCAATACCCTAAGGTAACTTTAGGTCATTCTCTTATGGACAAACTCAAACAAAATTATACATCTAGATCCAATGTGCAATACAAAAGTTTATTTTTCCTTCAAACAAATCTTTAGATACATCCAAATAAGAGAATACACCTTCCAACCCAATACCATCCCAACTTGTAAAAAGGTTTTCAGACGAGCCTCCCCTGTCACCATGCAAAAGCAATCTTTAATAATAATGGAAATAGGTGACTATGGACAAAAAGCCTCTTATGGAAAAAGGGTTTAAAAGACTAACCCACCGAGATACTGAACAGGTCTACTGGCAGCGGGTACCAGTCTGTGGTATGACTAGGTAAACCCATCAGGGTATTGAACAAGCTTGTTTGAAATGGGGCATTCTACCTGGGGAAGGGATGTCTCTCACTAATTATCACAACTACCCCACCAGAGTACTGAACAGGCTTGCTGGCAGTGGGTTTTGGTTGAGAAATGTCTCATCTATACTTGTCTGATTGAAAAATCCACTTTTGTCATCTAAAAGATGAACATTACAAGCAAAGCTCATTGTTAACATTTATGAGATACAACTCCAGATTAATAAACAAAAATAATTATTACAAGCAAATGTCCATTTGAGAATTACCCTAAGTCAACCTTATCGGTCTGACATCTAAAGCCTACATTACCTAAGAAGGAAACTTCTTAAGAGTGGAGCCCTAAATAGGGAGTCTAATCTACTTATACTGTGAAATTTATCAATAACATCTAATGATAGTAAATCTCTGAAGCAAGTTAGGTTGGATCTGTTCTTCTGGCAAAAATATAAAAACCTCCTTGTTTTCACTGCTGAATGATACCCTTGTTAATAAGTCATCAAAAGAAAGGCAATTTCAATTTTTTTAGGCATGTGATCATATGCTAGGTGATAAATGTACTTTTGGAATTTGATTTGGTTTCCTTTCTCTTATCATCTTTTCTCCATTATGATACAGAGTGTTGAATCTTCTTGCATAAGGATATGCAACATCCTTGGCATGGGGGAGGGTCAAAGAGCTCCTTCCGAACTCTTTTTTAGACTCACATTTCATCTTCAGAAACCAGCATGATCACCCTACAACCCTGCAGAACCAGACACAAAAGAAGATAAGCACAGAATAAAGAAGTTTCATGAAGTACAGGAAATTCCAGTACCAAGCTTCCAGAAAACTCCATCCTAAAAAGATGAACTCTGACAATCTACAAGCTTCAAATACAAAGGCTGTCACATATGCTATGGGTATTGATCATACAATGGTAAAAGCAAAGGTAACATGGTATTATTTATTTTCCTTTGCTTATAAAACTATAATAGGTATGAAAATGTATACTAGATCTTATGACCTTAGTGTTAAAACCATACACCTAACTTTCACTCCCTCATAACCATATGCCTAACCTTAATCAATCCTCTCATCACATAAGCGATTGAAAATGATTGAGGGAAAAATCACATCAAAAGTGTGAATATGAAACATGTCTAGTAATGATGAGCCATGAACGTGCTTCATCCTTAAGCAAATCACAAACTTATCTTGTGTCATGAGCCATGATTCAACATCAAATTCACCGCTCATAGGTCCAATCACCTATCCCAAACAACAATGATGCTTCGACACCCAACATTCCATCCCCATCATTACGCTAACAGACATAAATGAAATGACTTATCTGGGTGGCGAAGCCATCCAGATGAGCCTCATCTTGTCTTAATTTTCCTTTGCGACATCTTTTCTTAAACTCACCATTCGAATTAGCGACGCCATCACCATAGTTGTTTTGTCATTACCAAATTTTCTCCATTTCCGAGCTTACTCCTCCCTGCGATCTCTGGTACCAAACCCTTACCATCATCAGCTGACTAAATCCTTCTCTACAACCCAATTTTTTTCTCACAATTTATAAAGATGGTTGTAAGTAGATGTGAATCGATATTCCATATTTATAGAGAGACTGAGGAGTTCCAACTGTGTAGAGAGAAGTATTCTAATGTGGGATGGATGCCATTTTTGGAGAAATTCACAGCTAGCATGAGAAGTCATCTCACGCATTTATTCAGGGTCACTATGGAGAGATTGCGCACATAGGCAATCTACAACTAACAATCAATGAAGCAACCTTAAGGGAAGTCACAGGATTACCTAACAGAGGAGCCAAGTATTTCAAAGGAGTAGGAATCAACAAGGAAATGTCTCAAGGATTTTTTAAAGAAGACCATCAACAATCTAATTGGAAAAAGGGGATTCCTAGGAACTATATCAAGGAAGAATATCATCCAATGCTTGTTGGTCTTCAACGATTCCTCACTTTTGAGGGCAGGTATGTTGTAACCTTCATATATGTTCTTAGGCTTCTATTACACTTTGAAGGAGGCCCTGGAATTGATTTCCCATATTTTTTATGGATGAGTCTGAACAAGATGGTAAGAGGTGTCAAATCCCTATCCAAAACTGAGAAGACTAGCATTTACAATCAAGGTCTTATTAAGATGTTAGTTTTACATGAAATCAGGAAGCAAAGGATTAGCTGGAAACTCCTCATCACTCAACACCTTCCCACAGAAAACAAACCTGTAGAGGAAGCCCAACTTGCTCCAGAGAAATATAAGGAACCTCAAAAGAAAAAGGGCAAGAAAGATAAGGTAACTCCATCATCATTAGTGAGCCAAAACGAAAAATCTAGTAAACAAGCAGGGTCCTCTTCCACAGTCAATAAGACTTTTAAAAGTCAGAATCAAAAGGTAAAACCAAATTAGTAGAGGAGACTTCAACAGTAGCACTTGAGGAAAAAGGTCATAAGACAAAAACTACGAGGAAAGGGAAGAATAGCTCAGAAAATAAAAGTGATCAGTCAATACAACAATCCCCTGTAACCATTCCAAAAATAGAAAAGAAGAAAAGGAAGCATGTGAGAACCCCTGATCCAGTACCCCCTTGTAAAAGAAGCACAAGGAGCATGGAAAAGAAAGGAAAATCAGTTATCAGTCCTCATACACATGAAGATCCAATAGATCTTACCTCCCCCTCTGAAGACCTATCAGTTTAGGGTGACATCCTTAGTTTGACCGAGGAACAAGTCACTATTACTTTATGTGGGATGAGGGAGGAAGTGGAGGAAAGAGAATACAAGCAGCCAGAAACAATGGAGTCAACAAGAACCTTAACAAAAGCACAGATGAAGAAAAAGATTGGGGGGCTGCAAAATCAAAACCAAGAACTCAAACAAGAAGTGAAGGAATACCAACTATTGGACAAGTATCAAAAATGAAACGAGCAACTGAAGGCAACCAGCCAGAAACTTCAAGATGACCATGAAGGGACTTCTAGTAAGCTCAAGAAGTTACTAAGACTCTTACAATTCATTAGGGTCATAAAAATGGAGCTGAAAGCAGAAGCCTCAACCATCAACATCATTGATCCATAGAAGTAAAGAATAGAGTCTCAAATTTTGAAAATTTTTGGGTTTGTTTCAGTTGCATGAGGACATGAAATGGTTTTTGCATGGGGGGATGTTGAGCCTCTAAATTGACATTCCCACTACCCTATTATACTCCTCATCTATACCTTTTTGGCTTACCTAATCTGGGATAAATGACAAAGAAAACTACCATTAGCCATTGATGAGGTCATAAGGTAAAGTATAATTAATTCATGCATTTGTGTGGTTTATTGAGCTAGGAGACTAAATGTTTCATGTACTAATGTTTTATTTTTCCATGTATAACCGTTGACCTCTAGATGAGTCCAACCTTTCTGTACCATCTCAAACATCTAGTACTTATGCGCCATATTTCCATTGTTCGAATTCGATATCAAATGCACCTTCCATTCAGATGCAGTACCGAATCTCACCTGTCGCGATCCGGTACTAACAGCCGCAGACTGTCGTGATCCGGTATCAACCACTTGTGCATTGTTTGGATCCGGTACCATTTACCGAATCTCACCTGTCACGATCTGGTACGAATATAGGAAGCAAAATATACCAAGTTTAGCTCCAGATTGTACTAAAGATAATTGTTGGATGTTTGCTGAATCATTAGAGCTCTAGCAAGATTATGATATGCTTGTTTGTTTATTTGCTTCATCCTCATACACTTCATGTAATGAGGATGAAGATTAAAATTTGTAACCAAATATATAAATTTGACAATTGACTAATTTGCTAAAGATTTCACCCCCTTGTGTTTCACGACTACGATTGTTTAAATAGTCATGGCAATGATGGTGGAGGTAGTAGAGAGTTCGTATAATCCAGCATGTGAAGCAGCGTTACATATTGTAGAACACATTATGAGTTGAATTTTAATAGAAGGATGTCATTTATTTCCAGGTCTTGATCATTTATGAATGAATTTGAGTTGAGTTGTTAGCATAGTTTAATTCTATGTTTTAAAATTTAAGTAAGAGGAATGTGTGGATTGAAAGCAAGCTTACTGTAGACTCCAGTCGCTGATCTGTTGAAGCGGCAAGGGACCACCGCCCAACAAAGGTCAGCATCCTTATAGATTAGTGTTAGTAGTTGATTTCAATAATATAGATGTTAGATTAGCTGAATCTTAATTCTTTCAGATGATAGCAGTATAGTTTAGACTAGGATTTTGATTATACGATTGTTTGGAGATCTTTACTTACTTTGTTTTGCATATGTTCTAATTCCGCTTTTATGAATTTGATTTTGTTTCATGGACATAAATGTTGTCAGCAGTAGTCAAACATATTTGAAGGAGAACTAGTGAAGTTTACAACAACACATTGTGAACCACAACATACTCAGTATATTGACTATTGAACTACCCATGCTATGTCTTGATGATTGATGTGTGATTTCCCTTTTAAAAGTGTGATTGCATAGTTAGTTTCTGGGTTAGATAGCAAAGTTGATCTGTCAAAGAACTCCATCTCATATTTGCATGTGCCATAATGGAGTAGATAGCCCCTCTGTGAAAGACAACCAAAGTGTATTTTGATTTGCTAGTTTGTTTTGTTTCCAGCAGGCATAATCTAGAATAGTTCTATACTCATGACATTAGAATTACCTTTCTTACTGGTGTCTTGCAACTCTGTTGATTACGAATCCCAGATTGATAATTAATGAGTGCATTATACTAAACATATAAGTAGCACAACACTTTCTTAGATGAAGTTCCCCCATAGTTAGTTATTGGCAACTCGAACAATAATACATTTACACTGTCCACATGCCTTAGCATGGTAATCCTATTTTATGATTAATTACAAGATGGGGGAAATAGGGGTGTTACATGACTTATAATAGGTAGACACATAGCACTACATATGCAACAAATAACTATGAATCAACACGATAAATACTTTTAGAACGACGTAATATGTGAACACGAAGAAAGAGAGATGACCTCATTTCCTTGGGTTTCCTTTATGTCTTTCATTTTCTCATCAAAATTGGTCAAAATTGTTGTTGAGTCACACATTTACAGATAATATCGTTAATAAATTTCAATGTAATACCCATAGACCACGACTAATTGTTTTGGTGTTTTGAAAATCCAAGAGGGGAGGAAAATATAATAGAGGAAACAACATTATAGCAGGTGTGGGATCCAAAAACATTGGGTTTGGATATCAAATCTGATGTTGATTCTCATATTGATAGGGATCAACCATGCTAGTAACACATGAATTCAAGTGGGGATTCAAAAAGACAAGGTGTCCACGCTTCTCAAGGAAGATTTCATTAAGTGATACTTTAACAATTCATATGTTAATACAATGGTAGGATTATATGGGTCTAAGTTATGTAATGGAATGAATGTTGTGGATGGTACACTGTATCATGGAATAATGGAAGCCAGTGAGAAATAAGAAATAGATTATTTTAGTCTTTAGATGCCGAAGGAAAGTAATGAGAGTGAATTCTTGAGTCTATCTCATAATTTAAATTCATCCTCATATTATAAAAAAGGTACAATACTCATTAAACAACCATGTTTGGGAGTTGAGACATTGATAGGTTGTTGAAAATGTGACCCTTATTTTGAAATTTTATAATATTTGTTGTCTTTTATAAATGAAAAGTGATCTAAAAAATTTACAATTTTTTTAAAGGGTGTTTTTTAAATTACCTTTCTTGGATGGGTTTGAAACTCCTTAGAAGGGTTGGGAAGGGTTCAATTTTAATCATTGCCCACTATGATCCACTCAATAGACTTATCAAGATTTATCAAATAAATGGGGATACCATTTATCATGAAATGTGTTGAAGGAATAAGACTTCAAATGCAATCATTGAGATGAAGATGAGTAGATCATTAGAGTACTAAATGATCAATGAATCAAATAAAAAATGATCTTAGATTTAAAGGAGGAACCATTAGAGTAACAAATGATCCATAAATCGAATGAATTATGATCTTAAATTTAAAAGAGGAATAGAGTAAAAAATTATCTCAGATCTAGAAGCTAAAGGAGGAGAGTAATACAATTCTAAAGAAGACAAAATGGAAAATGTCCTAGTTTAGCCTGAATCTTTTGAAAATTTGGGAGAAGAAGCCAATCCTAAATGGGATGTGGAGCTCATTATTGATGTAAAACAATTTATTAAAGAGTTTAAGGCATAAAAACACTAGGACAAACTACGCAGACAATATGGAACAAAGTTAAAGGAGCCTCTTCAAGAGGCAGTGAAGCACATTAAGCTTGCCTGAMTCCTTGAAGAMAAAGTCCAGTAGGTGGAATATGAAGTARTCAAKATARGGGTTAGGGAGGTAGCCGAACTCRACYAAGAAAGATGAGGGTTASGGAGGTAGCCGAACTCAAGACCAAGAAAGACRCCAAACATGTAAATAAACTACCAAGGTCAACTCAAAGGGGAACAAGTAGAGGTTGACACATACAAAGGTAAAATKAGTATGAGAGAAAAAGGGTCAAAAGGAAGATTTGATTGAHATAGAKTCATCAAACAAAGSTCCCAAKTGGACTTGATCATAGAAKAAAATACCAAACAGTCCTTGAGCGAAGTTGGAAGCAGTKTCYCRAAAGGAAKGAGGTYRACTAATAAAAAAGAAGAGTCAAAGMAAAACAAGGACCAYTGTTGGCAAAGTAGTGTAGACTCGSCTGRCMTTTTGAAGTCTACAAMAAARGMCACACAAATCGAGGTATRTTAGGGTCTACTCAAGATGACCRACACYAATGAAAGTGTGGGGGMRAAGTAAATAAGTGGCCAAACAAGAAACCAAAAAAGGAGGGATCAAAATGATATCAACTCCCTCCATATGCTTAAGAAAAAATCTGAAGAGTCGAGACTACCTTTGATGTTTCACACGGAATGATCACAATAATTGTTCTAAATACCTCCACAAAACAATGTCTACAAATGGGTGTTACATATTATATAGTCATTACCATTAAGAATCAACCTTCAATAAGGGAGGCTTGAGAAAAATTTGAGGTTGAGCAAATTTTGAGGTGTCCTGATAGCTTTTTGACAACAACTATTTGGTTCTACATGCCAAGGTAAGGAACAAGGATAAAAAGATTATACAAGTAGAAGTAACCAGGAGGACTACCCTTCATCGAGCTCATATGACATTCTCTACAACACCCATTGAGTAGGGAATCTTTGTAGAGGAGGAAATATGACAAAGAATTCAACATGAGACAACAGGGAAAAGATCGACTAACACAATATCTACCTCAATCAAAGAGGTTGTATTGAAGCTATATTCATTGCACCTAGCATAATCTAGGGACTTTCACTACATGCACTAGCATATTTGGGCCATTTTGTGACGGTTGTTTCGACGCTATTGCGATGTTATGTCCTTGATATGGCAATGAATCTAGAGCCTCTGAAATGTCGGTTTATGTGACGTGGCAGAATAGAACGGAATCATCATTGGGGCGGAAAAAATGTGAATCTGTTGAACGTTCAGGAGAAGCAGAAAATCCAGTTTCTAAACCATCTATCAGTGGAATGGCAGAAGAAGAAGGAAATGCAGCCACTGAGACTGAGACCTTTGGGTTTCCAATCTTGGATATTTCTAGAAACGTCAACATGAAGAATATCCCACTATCATTGTTACCCACTTTTAGAGGTATATCAACTAAAGATCCAGATTTATTTTTATTCTAGTTTGACATATTATGTAGAATCTATAACTACTCAGATGATGCCCAAAAACTTAAGCTCTTTCCTGCTATAATGAAAGATTCATCCTTAAGATGGTTCATGAGCTTAGGAGAAAATACAATCCTCTCTTGGGATCAATTGAAAGACACATTTTTACGGAAATACCAAGACTATTGTAAGGATAATGATAAAAATGACATTTTTTAAATGCAGCAAACAGAAGATGAAAGCCTTGAAGACTACTTAGAAAGGTTCTTATACAACTACCAGAAATCAAAATTATTCACCATAGGCCTAGCTGTAGCAAGAACCGTATTTTTGAAGGGTATTAGAGATGGTTGCATAGAAGTTTTAAATTTTTTAAGTTTAGGAGATGTGCACCAAAAGCATTTTGCAGAGATTGCAGATTACTATAGAAGATACTCAAGAGGACAAGCTAAAACAGGCAAAGCACTAAGAGATTCTTTTAGTAGAAATACAAGACAAAGCTCAGGAACTGTCACCAGAATTGAGTTAGGAAACTTATTAGAGAACTTTAAAATAGACATCTTGAGCACAATCAGTAACCAGTTAGATACCCTAAAACTGAAAAAGAAATAAGAAGAAGAGATTGTTTTAGCAATCTTCTCTCCTATATGCCGAAAGAAGCATGGTGAGAAAGAATGTCCATTAAATGTCATAGAAATATGTGGCATGTGTACACTAAAGCACCCCACATCTGAGTGTCCAACTTTGCTTGAACTACAAGCCATGTATAGGGGAGGAGGGGTCTTAGAAGAACAACCATACCCTTCCAAAAGACCTTGGAGAGCACAAAACCCCAATTCATTTTATGACCCTAATGCACAGTATCAAAAACAACAATGGGGTCCTTCCCCAATGACCTATCCACAATGGACACCTCAACAAGTTCAAACTCAACCTTGGCAACAAGGTTGGAGGGGGCTTGTGTATGGGAATCCATCTTACCCTACATATCCACAGTATCCTGCAAACATTTCCCAATTACTACGTGATTTAACCCACCACAGATGCACACTTTACTCCCACCTCCTATACAACAACAATTTACAACCCCCTTGAACCCTAGTCAGCAACAACAACTACTTATAAATGCCAATCAACAACCACAAAACCAAGCTGCCCACAACCCTTCGAGACCAACAACAATCCTTACCCAGCCAATCCCTAACCCCAATAATCGACCCACCTACCCTGTGCAGAATACGAAAGTTCAAACCTTTCCCACCTATGAAATTCAACTACAATCAGGGAAAGATGTAAATCAATCAAATCCTGCAGTAATAATTCAGGAAGAAAATGATAATCATTCTGAGGAAGAAAACACTCAAACCATCCCTGCAGAAGAAGAGACTTTCCCTCCTATTCCAATCACTTCTCAGTCTGTACGAGTACCTCAAAAAGTTAATCTTCCACCCTACCCCGAAAGACTAGTAGTGAAGACACATGACCCACCCTTGCACAAAGATATAGAGGATGAATTACGAAATGTATGTATAAAAATTCCTCTGCTGCAAGCCATTAAGGATATCCCCATATATGCCAAAATCATAAGGGATCTTTGCCTTAAGAAACCAAGAAGGAAGAAGAAGGAACCTCCCCTTGTTCAGGTGGTGGGGAAATTATCTGAATTTATTTCTGAAATGCCATACAAATATAATGACCTTAGGAACCCAATAGTCACTGTTGAAATTAATGGTATTTCTTTACCAAACACACTCATTGATTTGGGTGTAGAAATTAATGTAATTCCTTTTGACACTATGCAAAAGCTCAAAACCAACCAATTAAGACCAACCCAAACCATGATGGAGTTGGAAGATAAGTCAGTCATTAGCCCTGCCGGAAGTCTAGATGATGTCACAGTCACTCTAGCTTCTTGGGAATATCCAGTAGACTTTTTAGTCATCTATTCTATGTCATCACCCAAACCAAGATACCCTCTGGTTCTTGGCCGTCCTTGGCTGGCCACAGCAGATGCCTTTATCAGTTGTCGGTTTGGTGAGATGACTATATCCAATGGCACACATAGCCAAAAGCTTGTCCTCTTTCCTCCTTCCCAACCGTCACAGGAGATACCTGTGTGGTTAGAAAACCCTTATGGAGAAGAAGATTGCATCAGACCCATGTTAACACTTGAACAGGTAAAAGTAATGTAAGAACAATAAGATGAACAAGTCTTAAGTTTATTTTTGGCTGATACAAATTGTATTGAATATCTGAGGTCTTTTGCAGAGTTGTCACACATTTTCAGTTTCAAATTTCAACAAACTTGGTACCCTGATATCACTCAATTATATACTTTATCACCAGCTCCCTCAGAGAAGGAAGAAAGCACTGAACTTTTTGAGATTAGCCCAAGAACCAGAACAAAAGACACAAGTAATTGAAATGCTCCAAAGACAATTTCATGCCTTTGCATGGGATTATGCAGACATGAAAGGCATTCACCCTGACACATGCACACATCATATCTACACTAATGGCCAAATCAGACCAATTAGATAGCCTCAACAAAGGATGAATCTAGCCCTTAAAGATATTGTAAAAGAGGAATTGCAAAAACTTCTTCAAGCCAATCTCATATACCCCATTTCAGATAGTCAATGGGTGTCTCCACTTGTCATAGGTCCCAAGAAAAATGGTAAGTGGAGAATATGTGTAGACTTCAGGGAGTTGAACAAATCCACCCATAGGGGTTATTTTCCCTTACCATTTATTGATCAGGTGTTGGATACCTTGTCTGGAAAGAAGTATTTTTTGTTCCTAGATGGGTTTAGTGGTTATAATCAAATACAAATAGCACCCAAAGACCAAGAGAAGACCACTTTCACCTGCCTATGGGGAACCTATTCTTATAGGGTTATTCCTTTTGGAATTTGCAATGCCCCAACCACTTTTCAAAGGGTTGTCCTAGCCATTTTCTCTGATTTGACCAATGATTGCGTGGAAGTATACATGGATGACTTTACAGTCCATGGAAAAGACTTCCAGGAAGCTTTGACCAGTCTAGAAAAAGTCTTGATTAGGTGTAAGGAAACTAATCTTTCCCTAAGTAATGAAAAGTCAAAGATGATGCTCACTGAAGGTATTGTTTTGGGACATCACATCTCTGGTTCTGGAATGAGAGTTGATCCAACAAAGATTCATATTATCACACAAATCAGAATACCTTCCTCACAAAAGGAAGTTCGTATCTTTTTAGGGCATGCTAGCTACTATAGAAGATTCATTCCAAATTTTACAAACCTAGCTACCCCTTTATTCAGGTTATTATCTAAAGAAGCCAAATTTAAGTGGGATGATGAATGCCAAATATCTTTTGAGATTCTAAAATAGAAATTGTCAACTACCCTTGTATTAAGAGGACCAAATTGGTCCCTTCCTTTTCATATCTATACCTATGCCTCAGACATATCCCTTGGGGCAGTTCATGGACAAAGGGAAAATCAAATGCCTTATGCTATTTACTTTGTCGGTAAAAATTTGTCTCCAACCGAAGCTAATTATACGGTCAAAGAAAAAGAATTGCTAGCTATGGTCCATGCTATCAATAAATTTAGACATTGTATTACTGGATATCAATCTTTTGTACAGACTGATCATTCAGCCATCAAATTCTTAATGAACAAACCTGTAACAAATCCTAGAGTTACAAGATGGTTGTTATTATTACAAGAGTTCAATATCAACATTATTGATAGACCTGGTAAGGATAATCTTGTGGTTGATTTTTTATCTAGAATGATTCATTTGGGAGATAACGCACCAGTAGAAGATAAATTTACTGATGAAAATTTGTTTGCTATTTCTACATTCACTCCTTGGTATGCAGATGTAGCTAACTATCTTGTGATAGGGAAGATGCCTAAGAAATTGTCTCCTAGAGAAAAATAGAAAGTAATTCAGCTAAGTGAAAACTACATGTGGCACGATGATTGTCTCTACAAAACAGGACCAGATTTGGTAATCAGGAGATGTGTAAGGGAAGATGAAATTCATGATATTTTGCAAGCCTGCCATGATGGTCCTTATGGAGGACACTTCACAGACAAGAGGACCGCTTATAAAGTTATGCAATCTGGTTATTATTGACCTCATATTTTCAAATATGCTAAAACCTATGTAACCAATTGTGATGAATGCCAATGAATGGGCAAGCCTACTGCACGAGACCAAATGCCACTTCAAGCCAAAGTAGTCATTGAGACTTTCGAGAAATGGGCATTAGATTTTGTGGGGCCCATTAACCTTGGATCTAAAAAGAAAAAATACATACTTGTATGTACTGACTATGTGACTAAGTGGGTTGAAGCAAAATGTTTACCAACTGCAAGTGAACAATCAGTGGTGGATTTACTTTTTAATGACATCTTTACTAGATTTGGTGTACCTTGAGAAATTTTGATTGATCAGGGAACTCAATTTACCTCTAATCTAGTCAAAGATGTTACAAAACAGTATAAAATTAAACACAGGAAATCTACACCCTACCATCCACAGGAAAATGGACAAGTAGAATCTACCAACAAAGTTATTGAGTCCATTCTTACCAAAATAATACAACTACACCACAAGGACTGGGCTAACATACTACTAGAAGCCTTATGGGCTTATAGAATCACCTAGAGGAATACAACCAGACATACACCCTACGAGTTGGTGTATGGGAGGCAGGTACTTCTCCCCATAGAATTCCAGAACAAAACCTTCAGGACTGCAGTACAAGTTGGCAAGAACTTGGATGAAGCCCAACAATAAAGACTCTTGCAGCTTTATGATTTGGAAAAAATCAGGCAGGAAGTACTTCAAAGAACCACCCTCATTCAAGAGCAGAGAACAAAATAGCATGACAAGTATCTCAAAAAGAAAATTTTTCAACAAGGAAATTGGGCCCTGTTGTATGACAACAGATTCAAAAACTTCAAAGGTAAGTTAACTACTCGTTGGATGGGACCTTACGAAATTGACACTGTCTATGATAATGGTTCAATCAGGATAAAGACAATTGAAGAACAACAAACACCACTACTTGTGAATGGTCTCTGGTTGAGAATTTATAACAAACCCATATCAAAAGAGGAATTTTTGACTCGTATATTATAGAATTCAGATATGCAAGTTATCAGTAAGGAAGGAGACCTTCATACTAATCCACATTGATTGATTGGTTTATTTTTAAACTTTTGTACATAGGTGTGGATTTTGTCTTTTTAATAAGCTAAAGGTAACAAGGGATTCTTACCTCCTTTTGTTTTACTTTTGCATTTTATCTTTGAAAGTAGATTTCTATAATTTATTTGATCCTTCAAGAACTTGCTAAACATCAATTTTGTAGGAATCAACAATACTGTGTTCTTCTTCGGTACCAGAAATCATGTTCTGGTCCGGTACCAACAATCCTGTGCTGGTCCGGTACCAGAAGTCTGTCCTTATATGGTACTACCAGGACACATCACCTAATTGACAAGGAATGCTACGCATATTTCAAAATCTTATGTCAATTAATATGAAGTATGAAGCCATGCAACAACCACTTAATCTAGAACTAAGAAGCTGAATACAACATTAAATGCTAGCCCTTATGAAGCAATAATTTCTTTTGGTTATGTCGTTGACTAAAGGGAAGTATCTTTAATTTCTTTTGGTTCTGTTGCTAAAAGGAAGAATTTTTAATTTCTTTCGGTTATGTTGCTTGACAAACAAGACATAATCTTTACCTATGATTATTAAAAGTACCATGCTTAATCTACTTCAAAGTCTGAAGGTTGCCTTTATCCAGTATTTCAGCATGATTAAAGGGATAAAAACTATATTATCCTACAAGTAACTATCTCACCCTAACTAGACTTCAATAATATTTATTAGATTATCTTTTCTAAAGAGTAACATATGAGTATATGAACACTCTCTGTCAAGGGCACACTAAGAAAATTTTTATGGAAGAGGATGTATCGGTACCCTAAGGTAACTTTAGGTCATTCTCTTATGGAAAAACTCAGACAAAATTATACATCTGGATCCAATGTGCAATACAAAAGTTTATTTTTCCTTCCCACAAATATTTAAAGACATCCAAATAAAAGAATACATCTTCCAACCCAATACCATCCCAACCTGTAAAAAGGTTTTCAGACGAGCCTCTCCTGTCACCATGCAAAAGCATTCTTTAATAAAAATCGAAATATGTGACTATGGACAAAAAGCCTCTGATGGAAAAAGGGTTTAAGAGACTAACCCACCGGGATACTGAACAGGTCTGCTAGCAGCGGGTACCGGTCTATGGTATGACTAAGCAAACCCATCAGGGTACTGAACATGCCTGTTGTAAATGGGACATTCTCCCTGGGGAAGGGATGTCTCTCACTAATTATCACAACTACCCCACTAGAGTACTGAACAAGCTTGCTAGCAGTGGGTTCTGGTTGAAAAATGTCTCATGTATACTTTTCTGATTGAAAAATCCACTTTTGTCATCTAAAAGATGAACACTACAAGCAAAGCTCATTGTTAACATTTATGAGATACAACTCCAGATTAATAAACAAAGATAATTATTACAAGAAAATGTTCATTTGAGAATTACCCTAAGTCAACCTTACCGGTCTGACATCTAAAGCCTACATTACCTAAGAAGGAAACTTCTTAAGAGTGGAGCCCTAAGTAGGGAGTCTAATCTACTTATACTATGAAATTTATCCATAACATCTAATGATAGTAAATCTCTGAAGCAACTTAGGTTGGATCTGTTCTTCTTGCAAAATTATAAAAAACTCCTTGTTTTCACTACTGAATGCTACGCTTGTTAATAAGTCATCAAAAGAAAGGCAATTTCAATTTTTTTAGGCATGTGATCATATGCTAGGAGATAAATGTACTTTTGGAATTTGATTTGGTTTCCTTTCTCTTATCATCTTTTCTCCATTATGATACAGAGTGTTGAATCTTCTTGCATAAGGATATGCAAAATCCATGGCATGGGGGAGGGTCAAAGATCTCCTTCAGAACTCTTTTTCAGACTCACATCTCATCTTCAGAAACCAACATGATCACCCTACAACCCTGCAGAACCAGACACAAAAGAAGGATGGGTTTGAACTCCTTAGAAGGGTTGGGAAGGGTTCAATTTTAATCATTGCCCACTATGATCCACTCAATAGACTTATCAAGATTTGTCAAATAAATGGGGATACCATTTATCATGAAATGTGTTGAAGGAATAAGACTTCAAATGCAAACATTGAGATGAAGATGAGTAGATCATTAGAGTACTAAATGATCAATGAATCAAATAAAAAATGATCTTAGATTTAAAGGAGGAACCGTTAGAGTAACAAATGATCCATAAATAAAATGAATTATGATCTTAAATTTAAAATAGGAATAGAGTAAAAAATTATCTCAGATCTAGAAGCTAAAGGAGGAGAGTAATACAATTCTAAAGAAGACAAAATGGAAACTGTCCTAGTTTAGCCTGAATCTTTTGAAAATTTGGGAGAAGAAGCCAATCATAAATGGGATGTGGAGCTCATTATTGATGTAAAACAATTTATTAAAGAGTTTAAGGCATAAAAACACTAGGACAAACTACGCAGACAATATGGAACAAAGTTAAAGGAGCCTCTTCAAGAGGCAGTGAAGCACATTAAGCTTGCCTGACTCCTTGAAGAAAAAGTCCAGTAGGTGGAATATGAAGTAATCAATATAGGGTTAGGGAGGTAGCCGAACTCAACTAAGAAAGATGAGGGTTACAGAGGTAGCCAAACTCAAGACCAAGAAAGATGCCAAACATGTAAATAAACTACCAAGGTCAACTCAAAGGGGAACAAGTAGAGGTTGACACATACAAAGGTAAAATGAGTATGAGAGAAAAAGGGTCAAAAGGAAGATTTGATTGACATAGAGTCATCAAAAAAAGCTCCCAAGCGGACTTGATCATAGAAGAAAATACCAAAGAGTCCTTGAGTGAAGTTGGAAGCAGTGTCCTGAAAGGAAGGATGTCGACTAATAAATAGAAGAGTCAAAGCAAAACAAGGACCACTGTTGGCAAAGTAGTGTAGACTCGCCTGACCTTTTGAAGTCTACAACAAAGGCCACACAAATCGAGGTATATTAGGGTCTACTCAAGATGAACAAAACTAATGAAAGTGTGGGGGCAAAGTAAATAAGTGGCCAAACAAGAAACCAAAAAAGGAGGGATCAAAATGATATCAACTCCCTCCATATGCTTAAGCAAAAATCTGAAGAGTCGAGACTACCTTTGATGTTTCACACGGAATGATCACAATCGTTGTTCTAAATACCTCCACAAGACAATGTCTTCAAATGGGTGTTACATATTTTATAGTCATTACCATTAAGAATCAACCTTCAATAAGGGAGGCTTGAGAAAAATTTGAGGTTGAGCAAATTTTGAGGTGTCCTGATAGCTTTTTGACAACAACTATTTGGTGCTACATGCCAAGGTAAGGAACAAGGATAAAAAGATTATACAAGTAGAAGTAACCAGGAGGAATACCCTTCATTGAGCTCATATGACATTCTCTACAACACCCATTGAGTAGGGAATCTTTGTAGAGGAGGAAATATGACAAATAATTCAACATGAGACAACAAGGAAAAGATCGACTAACACAATATCTACCTCAATCAAAGAGGTTGTATTGAAGCTATATTCATTGCACCTAGCATAATCTAGGGACTTTCACTACATGCACTAGCATATTTGGGCCATTTTGTGACGGTTGTTTCGACGCTATTGCGATGTTATGTCGTTGATATGGCAACGAATCTAGAGCCTCTGAAATTTCGGTTTATGTGACGTGGCAGAATAGAACGGAATCATCATTGGGGTGGACAAAATGTGAATATGTTGAACGTTTAGGAGACGCACAAAATCTAGTTTCTGAACGATCTATCAGTGGAATGGAAGAAGAAGAAGGAAATGCAGCCACTGAGACTGAGACCTTTGGGTTTCCAATCTTGGATATTTCTAGAAACATCAACATGAAGAATGTCCCACTATCATTGTTACCCACTTTTAGAGGCATATCAACTAAAGATCCAGATTTATTTTTATTCGAGTTTGACATATTATGTAGAAGCTATAACTACTCAGATGATACCCAAAAACTTAAGCTCTTTCCTGCTACAATGAAAGATTCATCCTTAAGATGGTTCATGAGCTTAGGAGAAAATACAATCCTCTCTTGGGATCAAATGAAAGACACATTTTTACGGAAATACCAAGACTATTGTAAGGATAATGATAAAAATGACATTTTTTGAATGCAACAAACAGAAGATGAAAGCATTGAAGACTACTTAGAAAGGTTCTTATACAACTACCAGAAATCAAAATTATTCACCATAGACCTAGATGTAGTAAGAACCGTATTTTTGAAGGGTATTAGAGATGACTGCATAGAAGTTTTAAATTTGTTAAGTTTATGAGATGTGCACCAAAATCATTTTGCAGAGATTGCAGATTACTGTAGAAGATACTCAAGAGGACAAGCTAAAACATGCAAAGCACCAAGAGATTCTTTTAGTAGAAATACAAGACAAAGCTCAGGAACTGTCACCAGAATTGAGTTAGGAAACTTATTAGAGAACTTTAAAACAGACATCTTGAGCACAATCAGTAACCAGTTAGATACCCTAAAACTGAAAAAGAAACAAGAAGAAGAGACTGTTTTAGCAATCTTCTATCCTAGATGCCAAAAGAAGCATGGTGAGAAAGAATGTCCATTAAATGTCATAGAAATCTGTGGCCTGTGTACACTAAAGCACCCCACATCTGAGTGTCCAACTTTGCTTGAACTACAAGCCATGTATAGGGGAGGAGGGGTCTTAGAAGAACAATCATACCCTTCCAAAAGACCTTGGAGAGCACAAAACCCCAATGCATTTTATGAACCTAATGCATAGTATCAACAACAGCAATGGGGTCCTTCCCCAATGACCTATCCACAATGGACACCTCAACAAGCTCAAACTCAACCTTGGCAACAAGGTTGGAGGGGGCATGTGTATGGGAATCCATCTTACCCTACATATCCACGGTATCCTGCAAACATTTCCCAATTACTACCTGATTTAACCCACCACAGATGCAACCTTTACTCCCACCTCCTATACAACAACAATTTACAACCCCCTTGAACCCTAGCCAACAACAACAAGTACTTATAAATGCCAATCAACAACCACAAAACCAAGCTTCCCACAACCCTCCGAGACCAACAACAATCGCTACCCAGCCAATCCCTAACCCCAATAATCGACCCACCCACCCTGTGCAAAATACAAAAGTTCAAGCCTTTCCCACTTATGAAATTCAACTACGATCAGGGAAAGCTGTAAATCAATCAAATCCTGCAGTAATAATTCAGGAAGAAAATGATAATCATTCTGAGGAAGAAAACACTCAAACCATCCCTGCAGAAGAAGAGACTTCCCCTCCTATTCCAATCACTTCTCAGTCTGTACGAGTACCTCAACAAGTTAATCTTCCACCCTCCTCCGAAAGACTATTAGTGAAGAAACCTGACCCACCCTTGCACAAAGATATAGAGGATGAATTACGAAATGTATGTATAAAAATACCTCTGCTCCAAGCCATTAAGGATATCCCCATATATGCCAAAATCATAAGGGATCTTTGCCTTAAGAAACCAAGAAGGAAGAAGAAGGAACCTCCCCTTGTTCATGTGGCGGGGAAATTATCTGAATTTATTTCTGAAATGCCATACAAATATAATGACCCTAGGAACCCAATAGCCACTGTTGAAATTAATAGTATTTCTTTACCAAACACACTCATTGATTTTGGTGTAGAAATTAATGTAATTCCTTTTGACACTATGCAAAAGCTCAAAATCAACCAATTAAGACCAACCCAAACCATGATAGAGTTGGCAGATAAGTCAGTCATTAGCCCTGCCGAAAGTCTAGATGATGTCACAGTCACTCTAGCTTCTTGGGAATATCCAGTAGACGTTTTAGTCATCTATTCTAAGTCATCATCCAAACCAAGACACCCTTTGGTTCTTGGCCGTCCTTGGCTGGCCACAACAGATGCCTTTATCAGTTGTCGGTTTGGTGAGATGACTATATCCAATGGCACACATAGCCAAAATCTTGTCCTCTTTCCTCCTTCCCAACCGTCACAGGAGATACCTGTCTGGTTAGAAAACCCTTATGGAGAAGAAGATTGCATCATACCCATGTTAACACTTGAACAGGTAAAAGGAATGCAAGAACAATCAGATGAACAAGTCTTAAGTTTATTTTTGGCTGATACAAATTGTATTGAATATCCGAGGTCTTTTGCAGAGTTGTCACACATTTTCAGTTTCAAATTTCAACAAACTTGGCACCCTGATATCACTCAATTATATACTTTATCACCAGCTCCCTCAGAGAAGGAAGAAAGCACTGAACTTGTTGAGATTAGCCCAGGAAAACCCTTGTATATCAACTCTAGTTTGGAACCAGAACAAAAGACACAAGTAATTGAAATGCTCCAAAGACAATTTCATGCCTTTGCATGGGATTATGCAGACATGAAAGGCATTCACCCTGACACATGCAAACATCATATCTACACTAATGACCAAATCGGACCAATTAGACAGCCTCAACGAAGGATGAATCTATCCCTTAAAGATATTGTAAAAGAGGAATTGCAAAAACTCCTTCAAGCCAATCTCATATACCCCATTTCAGATAGTCAATGGGTGTCTCCACTTGTCATAGGTCCCAAGAAAAATGGTAAGTGGAGAATATGTGTAGACTTCAGGGAGTTGAACAAATCCACCCATAGGGATTATTTTCCCTTACCATTTATTGATCAGGTGTTGGATACCTTGTCCGGAAAGAAGTATTTTTTGTTCCTAGATGTGTTTAGTGGTTATAATCAAATACAAATAGCACCCAAAGACCAAGAGAAGACCACTTTCACCTTCCTATGGGGAACCTATGCTTATAGGGTTCTTCCTTTTGGAATTTTCAATGCCCCAACCACTTTTCAAAGGGTTGTCCTAGCCATTTTCTCTGATTTGCCCAATGATTGCGTGGAAGTCTACATGGATGACTTTACAGTCCATGGAAAAGACTTCCAGGAAGCTTTGACCAGTCTAGAAAAAGTCTTGATTAGGTGTAAGGAAACTAATCTTTCCCTAAGTAATGAAAAGTCAAAGATGATTCTCACTGAAGGTATTGTTTTGGGACATCACATCTCTGGTTCTGGAATGAGAGTTGATCCGGCAAAGATTCATATTATCACACAAATCAGAATACCTTCCTCACAAATGGAAGTTCGTATCTTTTTAGGGCATGCTGGCTACTATAGAAGATTCATTCCAAATTTTACAAACCTAGTTACCCCTTTATTCAAGTTATTATCTAAAGAAGCTGAATTTAAGTGGGATGATGAATGCCAAATATCTTTTGAGATTCTAAAATAGAAATTGTCAACTACCCTTGTATTAAGAGGACCAAATTGGTCCCTTCCTTTTCATATCTGTACCTATGCCTCAGACATAGCCCTTGGGGCAGTTCATGGACAAAGGGAAAATCAAATGCCTTATGCTATTTACTTTGTCAGTAAAAATCTGTCTCCAGTCGAAGCTAATTATACGGTCAAAGAAAAAGAATTGCTAGTTGTGGTCCATGCTATCAATAAATTTAGACATTGTATTACTGGATATCAAGCTTTTGTACAGACTGATCATTCAGCCATCAAATTCTTAATGAACAAACCTGTAACAAATCCTAGAGTTACAAGATGGTTGTTATTATTACAAGAGTTCAATATCAACATTATTGATAGACCTGGTAAAGATAATATTGTGGTTGATTTCTTATCTAGAATGATTCATTTGGGAGATAACGCACCAGTAGAAGATAACTTTCCTGATGAAAATTTGTTTGCTACTTCTACATTCACTCCTTGGTATGCAGATGTAGCTAACTATCTTGTGACAGGGAAGATGCCTAAGAAATTGTCTCCTAGAGAAAAACAGAAAGTAATTCAGCTAAGTGAAAACTACATGTGGCACGATGATTGTCTCTACAAAACAAGACCATATTTGGTAATCAGGAGATGTGTAAGGGAAGATCAAATTCATGATATTTTGCAAGCCTGCCATGATGGTCCTTATGGAGGACGCTTCGCAGACAAGAGGACCGCTTATAAAGTTATGCAATCTGGTTATTATTGACCTCATATTTTCAAAGATGCTAAAACCTATGTATCCAATTGTGATGAATGCCAATGAATGGGCAAGCCTACTGCACGAGACCAAATGCCACTTCAAGCCCAAGTAGTCATTGAGCCTTTCGAGAAATGGGCATTAGATTTTGTGGGGCCCATTAACCCTGGATCTAAAAAGAAAAAGTACATACTTGTATGTACTGACTATGTGACTAAGTGGGTTGAAGCAAAATCTTTACCAACTGCAAGTGAACAATCAGTGGTGGATTTCCTTTTTAATGACATCTTTACTAGATTTGGTGTACCTCGAGAAATTGTGATTGATCAGGGAACTCAATTTACCTCTAATATAGTCAAACATGTTACAAAACAGTACCAAATTAAACATAGGAAATATACACCCTACCATCCACAGGAAAATGGACAAGTAGAATCTACCAACAAAGTTATTGAGTCCATTCTTACCAAAATAGTACAACTACACCACAAGGACTGGGCTGACATATTACTAGAAGCCTTATGGGCTTATAGAATCACCTGGAGGAATACAACAAGACATACACCCTACGAGTTGGTGTATGGGAGGCAGGTACTTCTCCCCATAGAATTCCATAACAAAACCTTCAGGACTGCAGTACAAGTTGGCAAGAACTTGGATGAAGCCCAACAACAAAGACTATTGCAACTTAATGATTTAGAAAAAATCAGGCAGGAAGCACTTCAAAGAACCACCCTCATTCAAGAGCAGAGAACAAAATGGCATGACAAGTATCTCAAAAAGAAAATTTTTCAACAAGGAGATTGGGCCCTGTTGTATGACAACAGATTCAAAAACTTCAAAGGTAAGTTAACTACTCGTTGGATGGGACCTTACGAAATTGACACTGTCTATGATAATGGTTCAATCAGGATAAAGACAATTGAAGAACAACAAACACCACTACTTGTGAATGGTCTCTGGTTGAGAATTTATAACAAACCCATATCAAAAGAGGAATTTTTGACTCGTATATTATAGAATTCAGATATGCAAGTTATCAGTAAGGAAGGAGACCTTCATACTAATCCACATTGATTGATTGGTTTATTTTTAAACTTTTGTACATAGGTGTGGATTTTGTCTTTTTAATAAGCTAAAGGTAACAAGGGATTCTTACCTCCTTTTGTTTTACTTTTGCATTTTATCTTTGAAAGTAGATTTCTATAATTTATTTGATCCTTCAAGAACTTGCTAAACATCAATTTTGTAGGAATCAACAATACTGTGTTCTTCTTCGGTACCAGAAATCATGTTCTGGTCCGGTACCAACAATCCTGTGCTGGTCCGGTACCAGAAGTCTGTCCTTATATGGTACTACCAGGACACATCACCTAATTGACAAGGAATGCTACGCATATTTCAAAATCTTATGTCAATTAATATGAAGTATGAAGCCATGCAACAACCACTTTAGCTAGAACTAAGAAGCCGAATACAACATTAAATGCTAGCCCTTATGAAGCAATAATTTATTTTGGTTCTGTCGCTGACTAAAGGGAAGTATCTTTAATTTCTTTTGGTTCTGTTGCTAAAAGGAAGAATTTTTAATTTCTTTCGGTTATGTTGCTTGACAAAGAAGACATTATCTTTACCTATGATTGTTAAAAGAACCATGCTTAATATGCTTCAAAGTCTGAAGGTTGCCTTTATCCAGTATTTCAGCATGATTAAAGGGATAAAAACTATATTAGCCTACAAGTAACTATCTCACCCTAACTAGACTTCAATAATATTCATTAGATTATCTTTTCTAAAGATTAACATATGAGTATATGAACACTCTCTGTCAAGGGCACACTAAGAAATTTTTTATGGAAGAGGATGTATCAGTACCCTAAGGTAAATTTAGGTCATTGTCTTATGGAAAAACTCAGACAAAATTATACATCTGGATCCAATGTGCAATACAAAAGTTTATTTTTCCTTCACACAAATATTTAAAGACATCCAAATAAGAGAATACACCTTCCAAACCAATACCATCCCAACCTGTAAAAAGGTTTTCAGACGAGCCTCTCCTGTCACCATGCAAAAGCATTCTTTAATAAAAATTAAAATATGTGACTATGGACAAAAATCCTCTGATGGAAAAAGGTTTTAAGAGACTAACCCGCCGCGATACTGAACAGTTCTGCTAGAAGCGGGTACCGGTCTGTGGTATGACTAATCAAACCCATCAGGGTACTGAACAAGCCTATTGGAAATGGGACATTCTCCCTGGGGAAGGGATGTCTCTCACTAATTATCACAATTACCCCACCAGAGTACTGAACAAGCTTGCTAGCAGTGGGTTCTGGTTGAGAAATGTCTCATGTATACTTTTCTGATTGAAAAATCCACTTTTGTCATCTAAAAGATGAACAGTACAAGCAAAGCTCATTGTTAACATTTATGAGATACAACTCTAGATTAATAAACAAAGATAATTATTACAAGAAAATGTCCATTTGAGAATTACCCTAAGTCAACCTTACCAGTCTGACATCTAAAGCCTACATTACCTAAGAAGGAAACTTCTTAAAAGTGGAGCCCTAACTAGGGAGTCTGATCTACTTATACTATGAAATTCATCCATAACATCTAATGATAGTAAATCTCTGAAGCAACTTAGGTTGGATCTGTTCTTCTGGCAAAATTATAAAAACCTCCCTGTTTTGACTACTGAATGCTACCCTTGTTAATAAGTCATCAAAAGAAAGGCAATTTCAATTATTTTAGGCATGTGATCATATGCTAGGTGATAAATGTACTTTTGGAATTTGATTTGGTTTCCTTTATCTTATCATCTTTTCTCCATTATGATACAGAGTGTTGAATATTCTTGCATAGGATATGCAACATCCTTGGCATGGGGGAGGGTCAAAGATCTCCTTCAGAACTCTTTTTCAGACTCACATCTCATCTTCAGAAACCAACATGATCACCCTACAACCCTGCAGAACCAGACACAAAAGAAGATAATCATAGAATAAATAAGTTTCATGAAGTACATGAAATTCTAGTACCAAGCTTCCAGAAAACTCCAGCCTAAAAAGATGAACTCTGAACATATACAAGATTCAAATACAAAGGCATTTGCATATGCTATGGGTATTGATCATACAATGGTAAAAGCAAAGGTAACATGGTATTATTTATTTTCCTTTTCTTCTAAAACTAGAATAGGTATGAAATGTATACTAGATCTTATGAACTTAGTGTTAAAACCATGCACCTAACTTTCACTCCCTCATAACCATATGCCTAACCTTAATCAATCCTCTCATCACATAAGCGCTTGAAAATGATCGAGGGAAAAATCACATCAAAAGTGTGAATATGAAGCATGTCTAGTGATGATGAGCCACGAACGTGCTTCATCCTTAAGCAAATCATGAACTTATCTTGTGTCATGAGCCATGATTCAACATCAAATTCACCGCTCAGAGGTCCAATCACCTATCCCAAACAACAATGATGCTTCGACGCCCAACGTTCCGTCCCCATCATTACACTAACAGACAAAAATGAAATGATTTATCTGGGTGGCAAAGCCATCCAGATGAGCCTCATCTTGTCTTAATTTTCCTTTGCGGCATCTTTTCTTAAACCCACCATTCAAATTAGCGATGCCATCACCATAGTTGTTTTGTCGTTATTAAATTTTCTCCAGTTCCGAGCTTACTCCCTGCGATCTTCGGTACCAAACCCTTACCCTCATTAGCTGACTAAATCCTTGTGCCACAACCCAATTTTTTTCTTACAATTTATAATGATGGTTGTAAGTAGACATGAATCGGTCTTCCAGATTTATAGAGAGACCGAGGAGTTCCAAATGTGTAGAGAGAAGTATGATAGAACGATATGGATGTCATTTTTGGAGAAATTCATAGGCTGGCATGAGAAGGTATCTCATGCATTTATTCAATTTACGATGGAGAGATTGTGCACATAGGCAATTTGCAGCTAACAATCAATGAAGCAACCTTAAGGGAAGTCATGGGATTACCTAACAGAAGAGCCAAGTATTTCAAAGGAGTAGGAATCAACAAGGAAATGTACCAACGATTTTTTAAGGAAGACCATCAACACCCTGATTGGAAAAAGGGGACTCCTAGGAAATATATCAAGGAAGAATATCATCCAATGCTTGTTGGTCTTCAACGATTCCTCACTTGTGAGGGCAAGTATGTTGTAACCTTCATATATGTTCTTAGGCTTCTATTACACTTTGAAGGAGGCCCTAAAATTGATTTCCCATATTTTGTATGGATGTGTCTGAACAAGATGGTAAGAGATGTCAAATCCTTATCCAAAACTGAGAAGACTAGCATTTACCATCAAGGTCTTATTAAGATGTTAGTTTTACATGAAATCAGGAAGCAAAGGGTTAGCTGGAAAATACTCATCACTCAACACCTTCCCACAGAAAAAAAAACCTATAGAGGAAGCCCAGCTTGCTCCAAAGAAAGATAAGGAACCTCAAAAGAAAAAGGGCAAGCAAGATAAGGTAATTCCATCATCATTAGTGAGCCAAAATGAAAAAGTTAGTAAACAAGCAGGGCCCTCTTCCACAGTCAATAAGACTTTTAAAAGTCAATAGTCAAAAGGTAAAACCAAATTAGTAGAGGAGACTTCAACAGTAGAACTTGAGGAGAAGGGTCATAAGACAAAAACTGTGAGGAAAGGGAAGAATAGATCAGAAAATAAAAGTGAACAGTCTATAGAACAATCCCCTGTAACCATTCCACAAATAGAAAAGAAGAAAAGGAAGCCTGTGAGCACCCCTAATCCAGTACCCCCTTGTAAAAGAACCACAAGGAGCATGGCAAAGAAAGGAAAAACAGTTGTTAGTCATCATACACATGAAGATCCAATAGATCTTACCTCCCCTTCTAAAGACCTATCAGTCTAGAATGACATCCCTAGTTTGACCGAGGAACAAGTCACTATTACTTTATGTGGGATGAGGGAGGAAGTGAAGGAAAGAGAATACATCTAGCCATAAACAATGGAGTCAACAAGAACCTTAACAAAAGCATAGATGAAGAAAAAGATTGGGGAGCTGCAAAAACAAAACCAAGAACTCAAACAAGAAGTGAAGGAATACCAACTATTGGACAGGTATATCAAAAAGGAAAATGAGCAACTGAAGGAAACAAACCAATCACTTCAAGATGACCATGAAGAGACTTCTATTAAGATCAATAAGGTACTAAGACTCTTACAATACATTAGGGTTATAAAAAGGGAGTTGAAAGCAGAAGACTCAACCATCAACATCATTGATCCACAGAAGTAAAGAATGGAGTCTCAAATTTTGAAAAAAATTGGGTTTGTTTCAGTTGCATGAGGAAATGCAATAATTTTTTCATGGGGGAATGTTGAGCCTCTAAATTGAAATCCACACTACCCTATTATACTCCTCATCTATACCTTTTTTGTTTACCTAAGCTTGGATAAATGACAAAGAACACTACCATTAGCCATTGATGAGGTCATAAGGTAAAGTATAATTAATTCATGCATTTTTGTGGTTTATTGAGCTAGGAGACTAAATGTTTCATGTACTAATGTTTTAATTTGCCATGTATAACCTTTGACCTCTAGATGAGTCCAGCCTTTCTGTACCATCTCAACCATCCGGTACTTATGTGCCAAATTTCCATTGTTCGAATCTGGTACCAAGCGCACCTTCCATTCAGATCCGATACCGAATCTCACCTATCGTGATTCGGTACCAACGGCCACAGAGTGTCGCGATCCGGTACCAACCACTTGTGCACTATTCGGATCTGGTACCATTTACCAAATCTCACCTTTCACGATACAATACCAATATAGGAAGCAAAATATACCAAGTTTAGCTACAGATCCTACTAAAGATAATTGTTGGATGTTTGTTGAATCATTAAAGTTGTAGCAAGGTTATGATAATATTGTTTGTTTATTTTCTTCATCCTCATAGACTTCGTGTCATCAGGATGAAGCTTAAAATATGTAACCGAATATATAAATTTGACAATTGACTGATTTGCTAAAGATTTCACCCCCTTGTGTTTCACGACTAAGAATGTTTAAATAGTCATGGAAAGGATGGTGGAGGTAGTAGAGAGTTAGTATAATACAGCATGTGAAGCAACGTTACATATTGTAGAACACATTCTGAGTTGAAGTTTAATAGAAGGATGTCATTTATTCCCAAGTCTTGATCATTTATGAATGAATGTGAGTTGAGTTGTTAGAATATTTTAATTCTATGTTTTGAAATTTAAGTAAGAGGAATGTGTGGATTGAAAGAAAGCTTACTGTAGACTCCAGTCGCTGATCTATTGAAGCGGCAAGGGACCACCGTCCAACAAAGGTCAACATCCTTATAGATTAGTGTTAGTAGTTGATTTCAATAGTATAGAAGTTAGATTAGCTGAATCTTAATTATTTCATATGATAGCAGTATAGTTTAGACTAGGATTTCAATTATTCGATCGTTTGGAGATCTTTACTTACTCTGTTTTGCATATGTTCTGTTTCTATTTTTATGAATTTGATTTTTTTTCATGGACATAAATGTTGGCAACAATAGTCAAACATATTTGAAGGAGAACTAGTGAAGTTTACAACAACACACTGTGAACCACAACATACTCAGTATATTGACTATTGAACTACCCATGCTATGTCTTGATGATTGATGTGTGATTTCCCTTACTGAAGTGTGATTGCATAGTTGGTTTTCTGGGTCAGATAGAAGAGTTGATCTGTCAAAGAACTCCATCTCATATTTGCATGTGCCATAATGGAGTAGATAGCCCCTCTGTGAAAGACAACCAAAGTGTGTTTTGATTTGCTAGATTGTTTTGTTTCCAGCATGCATAATCTATAATAGTTCTATACTCATGACATTAGAATTACCTTTCTTACTGGTGTCTTGCAACTCTGTTGATTACAAATCCTAGATTGATAGTTAATGAGTGCATTATACTAAACATATAAGTAGCACAACACTTTCTTAGATGAAGTTCCCCCATAGTCAGTTATTGGCAACTCGAACAATAATACATTTACACTGTCCACATGCCTTAGCATGGTAATCCTATTTTATGATTAATTACAAGCTAGGGGAAATAGGGGTGTTACACGACTTATAATAGGTAGACACATAGCACTACATATGCAAGAAATAACTATGAATCAACATGATAAATACTTTTAGAACGATGTAATATGTGAACACGAAGAAAGAGAGATGACCTCATTTCCTTTGGTTTCCTTTATGTCTATCATTTTCTCATCAAAATTGGTCAAAATTGTTGTTGAGTCACACATTTACAGATAATATCGTTAATAAATTTCAATGTAATACCCATAGACCATGACTAATTGTTTTGGTGTTTCGAAAATCCAAGAGCAGAGGAAAATATAATAGAGGAAACAAAATTATAGAAGGTGTGGGATCCAAACACATTTGGTTTGGATATAAAATCTGATGTCAATTCTCATATTGATAGGGATCAACCATGCTAGTAACACACGAATTCAAGCGGGGATTCAAAAAGACAAGGTGTCCACTCTTCTCAAGGAAGCTTTCATTAAGTGACACTTTAAAAATTCATATGTCAATACAATGGTAGGATTATATTGGTCTAAGTTATGTAATGGATTAAATGTTGTGGATGGTACATTGTATCATGGAATAATGGAAGCCAATGAAAATAAGAAATAGATGATTTTAGTCTTTAGATGCCGAAGGCAAGTAATGAGAGTGAATTCTTGAGTCTTTCTCATAATTCACATTCATCCTCATATTATAAAAAAGGTACAATACCTATTCAACAACCATGTTTGGGAGTTGAGACATTGATAGGTTGTTGAAAATGTGACCCTTATTTTGAAATTTTATAATATTTGTTGTCTTTTATAAATGAAAAGTGATCTAAAAAATTTACAATTTTTTTAAAGGGTGTTTTTTAAATTACCTTTCTTGGATGGGTTTGAACTCCTTAGAAGGGTTGGGAAGGGTTCAATTTTTATCATTTCCCACTATGATCCACTCAATAGACTTATCAAGATTTATCAAATAAATGGGGATACCATTTAGCATGAGATGTGTTGAAGGAATAAGACTTCAAATGAAAACATTGAGATGAAGATGAGTAGATCATTAGAGTACTAAATGATCCATGAATCAAATAAAAAATGATCTTAGATTTAAAAGAGGAACCATTAGAGTAATAAATGATCCATAAATTGGATGAATTATGATCTTAAATTTAATAGAGGAACTGAGTAAAAACTTATCTTAGATCTAGAAGCTAAAGGAGGAGAGTAATACAATTCTAAAGAAGATGAAATGGAAACTGTCCTAGTTTAGCCTGAATCTTTTGAAAATTTGGGAGAAGAAGCCAAACCTAAATGGGATGTGGAGCTCATTATCGATGTAAAACAATTTATTAAAGAGTTTAAGGCATAAAAACACTAGGACAAACTATGCAGACAAGATGTAACAAAGTTAAAGGAGCCTCTTCAAGAGGCAGTGAAGCACATTAAGCTTGCCTAACTCCTTGAAGAAAAAGTCCAGTAGGTGGAATATGAAGTAATCAAGATAAGGGTTAGGGAGGTAGTCGAACTCAACCAAGAAAGATGAGGGTTACAGAGGTAGCCGAACTCAAGACCAAGAAAGATGCTAAACATGTAAATAAACTACCAAGGTCAACTCAAAGGGGAACAAGTAGAGGTTGACACATACAAAGGTAAAATGAGTATGAGAGAAAAAAGGGTCAAAAGGAAGATTTTATTGACATAGAGTCATCAAACAAAGCTCCTAAGTGGACTTGATCATAGAAGAAAATACCAAACAGTCCTTGAGCGAAGTTGGAAGCAGTGTCCCGAAAGGAAGGAGGTCGACTAATAAATAGAAGAGTCGAAGCAAAACAAGGACCACTGTTGGAAAAGTAGTGTAGACTTGCCTAACCTTTTGAAGTCTACAACAAAGGACACACAAATCAAGGTATATTAGGGTCTACTCAAGATGAACAACACTAATGAAAGTGTGGGGGAAAAGTAAATAAGTGGCCAAACAAGAAACCAAAAAAGGAGGGATCAAAATGATATCAACTCCCTCCATATGCTTAAGAAAAAATCTGAAGAGTCGAGACTACCCTTGATGTTTCACACGGAATGATCACAATCATTGTTCTAAATACCTCCACAAAACAATGTCTACAAGTGGGTGTTACATATTATATAGTCATTACCATTAAGAATCAACCTTCAATAAGGGAGGCTTGAGAAAAATTTGAGGTTGAGAAAATTTTGAGGTGTCCTGATAGCTTTTTGAAAACAACTATTTCATGCTACATGCCAAGGTAAGGAACAAGGATAAAAATATTATACAACTAGAAGCAACCAGGAGGACTACCCTTCATCGAGCTCATATGACATTCTCTACAACACCTATTGAGTAGGGAATCTTTGAAGAGGAGGAAATATGACAAAGAATTCAACATGAGACAACAAGGAAAAGATCGACTAACACAATATCTACCTCGATGAAAGAGGTTGTATTGAAGCTATATTCATTGCACCTAGCATAATCTAGGGACTTTCACTACATGCACTATCATATTTGGGCCATTTTGTGACGACTTTTTCAACGCTATTGTGACGTTATGTCGTTGATATGGCGACGAATCTGGAGTCTCTGAAATTTAGGTTTATGTGACGTGGAATTTTTGAGGAAATTGATCAAACGTCGCAAAAGAGACAATATAGGCAAACAATGTGAAACCAACTTTTCGTTTAAATTGCGACAACAACTTTTATAGCAAAAGCAACGCATCAATAGAAGTTGTCGTCGCATATGCGATGACAACTTTTCATTGTTTATATATCTAAACCGTCACATCAATAGAAGTTGTCATCGCCTATTCGACGACAACTTTTTGTTGTTTATGTAGCTAAACCGACGCATCGATAGAATCTGTCGTCGCCTATTCGACAACAATTTTTTGTTGTTTATGTAGCTAAACCAACGCATCAATAGAAGTTGTCATCGCCTATTCAAAAAAAACTTTGTGTTGTTTATTTAGCTA
The DNA here is from genome assembly GCA_009831015.1 of Picea engelmannii. Taxonomy (NCBI): domain Eukaryota; kingdom Viridiplantae; phylum Streptophyta; class Pinopsida; order Pinales; family Pinaceae; genus Picea; species Picea engelmannii. The sequence continues at coordinate 43,704 of ML809987.1, read as the reverse complement.
AACCAATGCATCAATAGAAGTTGTCGTTGCCTATTTGACGACAACTTTTCATTGTTTATATAGCAAAATCGTTGCATCAATAGAAATTGTTGTCGCATAGGCGACACCAACTTTTCGTTTTTTATATAGAAAAACCGTCGCATCAATAAAAGTTGTCATCGGATATGCGACAACCAAAATTTATTTAGAAAAAAAAAAAATAAAAAAATTGGGCATCAATTTTGATATTAATATTAATATTAAATCCCAAAGGGTATTGCATGAGCCCCATATTGATTTCACAAAGCCTTGGGACTTCTTTGATGGAGCTTGTCAAGGCTCTCCAAAAATGTGTGGGGATGGAGTCATACTCTTTTTAGATCATTACCACTTCTTCTCCTTAAAATATGGAGCAGGACTGGGAGCAAATATCATGGTTGAATTCTACACCCTCTAGATGTTGATAGGTGTTTGCAAGTTCTTGGAGATTTTAAGTTGTTGATGGATTGGGATAATTGAAAATTTAATATTACATATTTGGTCTTGGAGCCAATCATGGCACTATGCTTGGAGAAAAAATCTATGTTCGAGGAGGCCTCATTTTTCC